>WEKY01002931.1:213750-254766 GCA_013390045.1 Picathartes gymnocephalus | reverse complement strand
GGTTGTTGGGCAGACAAGGCCCCGCGCCCCCTTGTTCTCCTGTGGGGTGGGTGGCTCTTGCCGGAGAGCAGGGCTGGGAGAGGCTGCCGTGCTGGCCGGGTTCCCCGCGGATCCCTCCCGAGCAGCGCGTCCCTCAGCCCGGCACTCTGCTTGAGCGCTCCCCTCGCCTGAGAGGCTGCTGAGCTTGCAGAAAAGTTTGTTGTGAGAGATTCTCATTAGGCGCCAAAAATTAAATGGTGAGATTTGGCTTCTGGTCCGGGAGCGCGGGGGAGCAGCGGTCCCCGGCACCTGGGAAACTCTGCGGGCCGGCGCTGCTGCCTCGTCCTGGGGACGGCTCCCAGTTACACAAATACAGCTGTCTGTATACACAGACATAGCTTGGTGTATATTTAAAAAACTCGTGTAAGAAGAAGTTCGTAGAGACT
The DNA here is from genome assembly GCA_013390045.1 of Picathartes gymnocephalus. Lineage (NCBI taxonomy): Eukaryota > Metazoa > Chordata > Aves > Passeriformes > Picathartidae > Picathartes > Picathartes gymnocephalus. The sequence goes on along the minus strand of WEKY01002931.1, from coordinate 254,341 downwards.
GGTAGGCACAGTGCAATTTATTCAGAACAAAACTGCTGTATTTTGTGTACTTTTTAACTGATCGTATGATAGCATACGATTGGTGAGCGTATCTGACGCTTTCAGAGGCAAGTACTGAAAGTTCCAGAACATAAAAGTTACGGTTATTTCTGAACACTTAGTTTGTCTGACTTGTATTGCGGTATATATTTGGCAAATTGATCGTGTGAGTCTTTGCTTGTTTCTGGACACCTTGAACAAGCAGAACTGGACTCTAAACAGATCTCAGCAGTTTGCAACCTTTTAATTTTAAGTGGACTTTAAAAAGAACAGCAAAAGGAGTGATTGTAGATGGGTCCTATATTGAATTTGGCATCCTTTCCAAAACTGGTTGTTTAATTTAGTTTAGGTTGGTGGATGGGGTGGTTTTTTTGTTTTGTTTTGTTTTGTTTTTTTTTTTTAATTTTTTTTTTTTAATTTCCATAGCTTAGAAGAATGCCTGCATCTGTGGTTTCATCTTAAAAATAGGTGAACTCTCCAAGGATTTAAATATGACTGACTTTCAAAATGCATAAACTTCCACACAGTGAAAAGCAAAGTTTTTACTCAGCTGCAAAGGCCTGATACTGACAATTAACTGTAGATAGATACCTATATTGTTCGGTGCTTCCACTGTTATTTTAAAATACTTCTTGGCATTGCATCAAAATTGTTAAGATAATTTTTAGACAAGGGAGTTTCTAGATCTTTTCAGGGATTGAGAGTTGATTTCTGTGTTTACCAATATTGCTAGACTTTTTCGTTTGTGGCAACAGTAAAATGTACCTTTTTCAACAGTAGTAGTTTCTAACAACTGTAATTATTTTCTTTCTAGTGTACTGAAGCATGTTTTTACCACGATCTGTTAAAGTCAAGAGGACTGCTGATGAGGACAAAAGTTGTACAGCTAAGAAAAATAAACTGTCTTCTGGAGGATCTTTGCTGGAGGAGACCACTGAGTTCCAGGACTGTGAGTCAGTTGGAACAGAAACTCCTGCTTCAACAGACGATTCGAGTGAGATTGTACAAAAACCCACAGAACCTGCAGCTGCAGACCTTGGTGTTCCTAATACACTGTTGGGAAAGGACAGCCAAAATACTGATGAAGATGGCTCTTTGGAGGAACCCATAAAATCCTTCAGCAAATCCCAGCGCTGGGCAGAGCCCGGAGAGCCTGTGTGTGTAGTGTGTGGCCGCTACGGGGAGTATATCTGCGATGAAACAGATGAAGATGTTTGTAGTTTGGAATGTAAAGCCAAACACCTTCTACAAACTCAAGCAAAGGAAAAGCAACTAACATCTGATCAACCTACAGGCTCTCAAACAGAAGCTCATCTGCTTAATACTCCTTATTTCTACAAAGATCATTCCTTTATTTTAGGTTTGCAAGATGAGCAGGTTGAGAACCTTAAACTCCAGCTGGGTATTGCTGTCCAGGGCCAGCAGGTTCCAAGACCTATTGTAGAGTTTGAACACTGTGGTTTTCCTGAAACTTTAAACAATAATTTAAAGAATTCTGGCTATGAAGTTCCAACTCCCATTCAAATGCAAATGATCCCTGTTGGACTGTTAGGGAGGGATATTCTGGCTAGTGCTGACACGGGCTCTGGAAAAACAGCAGCTTTCCTGCTTCCTGTTATTATGAAGGTTTTGAAAGAGGTAATGAAACTTTGAATAGTTTGAGAAAGCAGTTTGCAGCTTTGTCTGTTGGATTCCCAATGTAATGGAGAATGTGACTGCAGTGTTTTTCATTAACATTCAATGATTTATTTGACTTTTGATTGATAAAGCATTTGGTTCTTGGAGGAGGGAGGTGCCGATTATTTTTAATGAAATTGAATGTTTTTTCATTTGGTCAGGAGATGAAGCAACTCTATCAATATTACCTATTACACAGTTCCTCCTTGTTGAGAAAGTTAATTAAATTCAGTGGTAAACTTCCTAACTGACTTAAAATAGAAAGTGAAAATAATTCCAGGCCCTCTGTAAGTTCTTCCTGTATTTTCATATATGAAATGGCTGAGAAAGATTTGTTGGCATTTGCATGATTTCACAGAGTAATTTCTCTTGGAATATATTTGGTTGACCATCAAATAACTACAGGAATTTGGGGTAATAAAATTTCTGAAATCCTCTAGTTATACAGTCTCCCTTTTGATAATGTGGGAAAAAGAATTAAGAAAACTTCTGCTTTGTAAAGAGATGAACATATGATTAGAAGCAATGGCAAATAGTATTCTGTACCTTTTGTGTGGTTCAGAACTGGTTTTTGCTTTAGTGGTTTTATTAAAAAACAGATGCATATAAATATATTAGGGAATTCTGGACATGAGTCTAGTGATGTTTTGCACTGTTTAGATGCTTTTTACAGATATATGTGTATACACACAAACGTGTGTAAATTTTTTCAAATGAGTAATTGAAAGATTATTTAAGTAGCTCTTCTGTTCTTTCAAGTACTCTAGCATTAGTTTTGAGAATGAAGGCATTATGTAGAAGTATGTAAGAAAAGGTGTATACACTCCAGTAGTTCCTCTCATTATCATTAAAGTCTGCAAGTCAGATATATGTTTATAATGACATGCATAAAATTGGAACCTCAGTAAAAAATATGTCTCTACACAATCTTTCCCATTCTTCGTCTTCACGATACTGTACAAGTTAATGTATATGTCAAGAAGTAATTTTATTTTGCTGTTTAAAATGATTCTCATTTTTAATGTAGGAGATTACTTTGGGAAATGTGAAAGCTTTTTATCTAAATAATAAAGCAATTCCATGTTAATCAGATTTTTTTCTCCTTTCTAGACAGAAACTCCATCTGCCCTTATTTTGGCACCAACGAGGGAGTTGGCAATTCAGATTGAGAGCCAAGCGAAGGAGCTGATGGCTGGGTTACCCAACATGAGGACAGTTCTGCTGGTGGGAGGTTTGCCCCTGCCCCCTCAGCTGCACCGGCTCAAGCAGAGTGTGAAGGTGAGCGCTGACTGAGCCTGGAGAGCCACGTTGTCATCACATCCGTGGGAAAGAAAAATGTTACTCGTGACATGTATGAACACAGTGAGATTGCTTTCTCCTAAGTCTAAACTACTGAAACATTTGTTACGTCCTGAAAATTTTAGTTACACAATTTTTTAAAAACTTACTCACTCCTGATTAAACTTCGAGTAGCCTTTTTTTCGTTTGTTTTTAAAAAGTCTCATGTGTGATATTGCTGCATTGAAATATACCAGTATTTTAGACAAGGAGTTGTAACTGACAGCAAAAAATAGTTTGTTTTTCATGCAGATTTTATTGCTTGTAACTTAGACACCTCTGTTAGTTTTACAATGTCCATTTTCCTTTGAAGGCTTCGTAAGTCTTAGTCAAGACTTACTTGAATGCAAGTAATTTCACTAATTACTGCCATTGTTATGTATGTGCTGGAATTTTATGATTTTTCTAGAATGATCCTCTGTCCTTTCATGGAATTTCTTACTCCTGTGGGTTTTTTCCTCCCCCCGTTTTTTTTTTCTTTAGGTGATAATAGCAACACCTGGAAGACTTCTTGAGATTTTAAAGCAAAGTTCTGTTCAACTGCGTGGCATAAAAATTGTAGTGGTGGATGAAGTAAGTTTTTATTTATTAGAGCTCTATTACCTATACAGAGGCCCTGGAAGAATAGTGTGAATGGCTAGTCTGACTGATTAAACATATAGAGTGTTTGTTATAAAAATAAAATCTATTTCTTAGGAAACAGTTTTATTTTTTGACACAATTTTAAATGTTTTTAAATGACATATGTTCTGTTGCTGTAAAGATTTAGGTACCTGACAGGATAATATTGTTAGACCAGTGTAAACCATTTGTTTTTAATTTTCTCACTTGGCTTTTCTTCTGACTGTAAATACTCCTGCATTTGTTTTGTTACATGTTATATTATGGCTCTTCTGTCAATTTAAGTTCGGGATCCTGCTGTTCATGGAAAAAATGTGGTACAAATCTAGTATTTTTAATTTAGGTGGATACTATGTTAAAAATGGGTTTCCAGCAGCAAGTGTTGGATATTTTGGAAGACATCTCTCATGATCATCAAACCATACTGGTGTCAGCCACAATTCCAGTGGGCATTGAGCACTTGGCGAATCAGCTTCTGCACAATTTTGTCAGAATAACAATTGGAGAGAAGAATCTGCCGTGTTCCAATGTTCGGCAAATTATCTTGTGGGTAGAAGAACCATCTAAAAAGAAAAAACTGTTTGAAATACTAAATGTAAGTTAAATATTTTTCTCATAAGAGCAGTTTATAAAATTATTTGTGTCTGTCCACATCTCTGTCAGGTTCTCATCTCATGATCAGGAGAAATTGATCCATGCTGGTGATGAACAGCCAATGGTTGTAATCCCTTTTTAAATAAACTGTTTAATTTTACAGGATAAGAAGCTCTTCAAGCCTCCAGTGTTGGTGTTTGTGGACTGTAAACTAGGAGCAGATCTGTTGAGTGATGCTGTTCATAAGATTACAGGATTGCAGTGCACAGCTATGCATTCTGAAAAGTCTCAGGTGGAAAGAACAGACATATTACAGGTTTGTGCCTGCTGAAGTTAAGGGTGTTTTGATAGATTTCAAATGGCCTTTTTTTAAAATGTGGCTTTATTTGAATGACTGAAGTCATAATTGAGTGCTTTTCTGCAGTAATACCTGAGGTATTACTGGGGGAGATGAGAGACAGATGGGACTAAGCAAAACTGTAGATAATAATCCCATTTTAAATGTAGTTAAATACAGAGACTATTTCCCAGATTATTTGAAATGGGAATTTAAATAAGCGTTTAACTGTACCTGATAACTTTTGTAATTAAAATTGTGGGTTTGATCTCTCTTTAGTTATTCTGTGAATTATGTTCCTGTTTAAATCAAGAATACAGGGAGCCATTCTCTCTTCTACAATAGAATAATCCCACTGGGTGTGTTCTTGCACCAAATAAATAACTATTAATGTATGCTTGGAGAGGTTCAAAATACAAATTAGGAAAAAAGAATTAATTTTGGTTTGTTCCTCCCTTGCCAGGGTTTACTTCAAGAGAAGTATGAAGTTATAGTAAGTACTGGAGTCCTTGGACGAGGGCTTGACCTTGTCAATGTCAAACTGGTGGTGAATTTTGATATGCCTTCAAGTATGGATGAATATGTACACCAGGTAAATAAATAAATAAATTGCAAATGCTTTATTTGAAAAGTATATTGAAATATGACATCCACCTGTAGAAATTTAAATGTAAACAGAAAGATCATTTTCCTCTACTGTTCCTATTATCTCCTATATAAGTTACTAAAACCTAGAAGAGTCTTTAAATCACTTAGTTTTGCAGTATTATTCTTCCTGTTTTGTACTCTCTTGTATCATTTTGTGTCTATAGAAAAGAAAGTTTACCATTTTTTTGTTGTGTGAAGAATGGCCAAATACCCCTCTTGGAGCTGCAGCTCATCTGCAGTATGGGATATGCATTAATAGTCAGGAAAGAATCATGAACTTGATTTCTTCCCCTCTTTCTAGTCAAGCATCTCCTCTGATATTTTTTTTCTGTGGATTTCCTGGTTTAGAAAAGATGATCTGTGAGTTGCACGAGTGTGTGTGTTTATGTGCACAGTCCACAGCCCTAGTTTAGCTGGCACATCAAGAGAACTCATTCTTACCCTCTTTGTGGCACGAGGAAGACACAGTGCTACTGTGTGCGGTTCTGAGAACATCAGCTGTGGGAAAAGCCAGCGAACAGGAGGGAGTCCAGGTGAAGCCAGGGGGCTGGCACACATGGCACTTGGAGACAGGCTGAGGGAGCTGGGCTTCTTTGGGCTGCACTAGAGCCTTAATTGCTCTCGTCCATTCGGGTGGTTACAGAGGAGACAGAGCCAAACTCTCCTTGAAGATGCCCAGGGAAAGGAGAAGAGCCAGTGGTCAGAACTTGCTGCAAGGGAAATTGTGGCCTCATAGCAGGGAGAAGGGATTTTCACTGCAAGGGGAGTCAGGCAGTGGAAGAGGCCAGAGGGGTGTTGGGACCTTTGTGCTTAGAGACGCTTGAAACAAGGCCTTGAGGGAACTGATCTGACTTTGAGGTAAACCTTGTTCTGAACAGATGAGGAGGACTTCGGGAAGTTATACACTGTCATGAACTCCTCAAGTATCCTGTATTATTAACTCCTCTTGTTTTTAATTATCTTTCTGCCAAAATTTAAATTATATATTAAGTAAATAAAAATGGTCTTTCCTAGCATCAAAACTATAGCAATATTAACATATTAGCTGTTCCTAAGCAGTTTGGATAATATTGGTAAAAAATTTAAAGTTACTAGGATATTCATAGTAAAGGGCATTTTTGTGCCCATGCTGGTACATATTGTGCTTGATATGAAGTATAAGTATGCGGCATGTATATAATAAAGATTTTTTTAAAACCTTTTGCTTGGATCAGATCTACTGTAACTACTGTAAGCCTTTACCCATAGTCTGTACCTCATATCTCAGTGTCAATATCAGATTTCTACTATGTCCTATAAACAAGTTGTAATTTTAGATGCATTTCAGCTAGAGCTTCAGATCTACAAATCCTGAATTCAGGAAGTTCATTTTAAGTACCTTTGTGCTTAGAGGATGAGAGATTTGGCCCTGTCTCTTAGGTTTACTTGCTGTTTCATAACAAAAAAAAAAAAAAAAACTTCTAAGACTATTTGAAGGACTTCCATTTAATATTGCTAACTTAAAATGAATTTATTCTTTTTCAGGTTGGAAGAGCAGGGAGATTGGGTTACAGTGGAACTGCAATTACTTTTATCAATAACAACAGCAAGAAGCTCTTTTGGGATGTTGTGAAGAGAGTAAAACCCACAGGCACCATTCTTCCCCCACAGCTGCTTAATTCCCCATATCTGCATGACCAGAAGAGAAGGGAACAACAGAGACTTAAACAATTACAGAATAGCCTTGTAACAGGAGATAATATTATGGACATTATTAAAAAACACAACAGAAATAATTCTCAGAGGTAATAAAGGCATATGTAATTACAATAAAAGTATGATTAAAATAAATATGAAATGTTGCCTTGTATATTGCATTTTTAAAAGAAATTTGTACAGTTTTTTAAGAAATTTCCTTTTTATCTCCTTTTAATCTCGTCTTTATTTTGAAATTCAGGCTATTGTGTGCTTGAATTACTGTAGTACCTAGTAAAAGTACTCTGGAACCCTTTTTCAAAACCAGTAGTCCTTAGTCTTGCAAGAAAAAAAAATTAGTGGCAGATTAGCCTCTGAAAATCTCTTTCTGTTACCTTAAATAAAATCTTCCACTTGGAATATTTCTTCAAGTCCTCTATATGCTCTCTTGGGGTTTCTTAGGAACATATATGCAGTTTTTGTTTGTAAACAGCACTGAAAATGTAGTTTCTCTTTAATGCCTGTGGACCAGCTGGAAGTTCTGCTCAAGGACTTTGCAATACCAGAAATAATTTGTTATTAGTGTAACTTCATTGAAAAGAAATAAGATAAACCCTATAGTTTTGTTTTTATTTAATCAAAATGATGCCTTCTTTAGAGATGGGATTTGTTGATTTTTCTCTCTCATTAGAAATAATCTGCTCCTGCCTATAAAATGTTTCTGTGTAATGCTCCTGCAGACCAATTTAGGCGTTACTGTGTTTAGAAGTATGGACACGTCTGCCCATGACCACCTAAATTGTGTTCAACAATCATGAAATCATCCAACAGTTCTACACCGCGTTTGCCCCTGGAACTAAACACAAGTACAGGTTCTGTAAAGGTAAAATTGTATCAGCGACCTGGTTGTGTTATCTTGTAGCAAGCATTCTCATTGTCACTTCGTTTAGATGGTTTCTCATAATATATTTATCAGTGGGCCTTTCATGGGGACCCTGTTGTTATTTCTTCCCCTGGTGCTGCTTGGATTGCCAGCATTGCTTAAGTGTCGCAGCCATCATGTGTTCTTTTAATTCCTTTTTCACGCATTTTTTCCTCCCCTTTTCACTGGTGCTTCGGCCATACACGGCAGCGCGGTGTAACTGCAGTACCAGGGCTGAGTTTGGCCGCACGGAACGGGTGGGGCTGAGTGGGATGGCAGCGCTCGGTCACCGCTCCGCGCCTCAGCCCTCGCACCCGGCCCGCCGGGGCGCCCCCTGGCGGCGCGGGGCGCTGCCACGGGGCCGGGCCTGGGCGGTGCCTCGCGGAGCCAATCGGGCGCGCCCGGCGCGTTCAAACGGGGCGGGGGCGGCGCCGCGGCCCGAGCGGAGTGGGGCGGGCGGCGGTTGAGCAGGGCCGCGCTCAGGTGAGGGCCGGGCCGCACGGATCCTTCTGCGTCCCGCGGGGCTTCCCCTCCGCGGGCCGTGCTTTGGGTAGCCGCGGGGCTCTAGGCCGTGTGGGGCGGCGGGTCTGGAGGTGCTGCTGTCGCTTCCTAGCCCTCTCCCCGAGTGCGGGCCCGCGACACAGCCCCGCGGCCGTGCGGGATCTGCCGCGGCTCGGCCGGGGAGGGAGGGGAACTTTGCTGAGGGATAACAGAGCTGCCAGTTGCTCCAGCTTTGAGCCGCTTGCGTTTCGTATCTAGTTAGTGGTTGTAATTCTTTTAAAACGAGGAATGAGCGTATTTCTCGTTCTGAGTTCAATTCTCTCGAACTGAACCGCATTCCTTATTTTAGAAAAAACTGAGCTTTTAATGGGGACTTTCACTTTTCTCCAGGAAAACTTTGTGAATATGCACAAGGCACAGCTGTGGCCAGAGGAGGGGAGAACTTACAGGAGTTATGCTAAAGCTGCATGGAAAGGATGGACTTTGCAGAAAACACTAAAACCATTCACAGCTTACATTCGTGTTTCTCTATTTACTGATTCCTAGAGAGAACCAAAAATTTGTATTTTACTACTCACGTAACATAGTTTCCTGTCTCAAACTGGATTGAGCAATAAATACACTGCTCTGAAATTTTTATATTTCCCTCACAACTTGTGAGCTATGAAAACTGTGTAGTCATGACATGTGTAAGTGGATGTAATTGCATGAAGTCTGAGAGTACTCTGAAAGCTATTACTTAAAAGTGTAGCATTAAAGAAATCTTCTGTTGGAGCAGTGGCTAAATGGTTTCTTCTACATCACTTACTCTCATCTTGCTTTCTTTTTTTTCCCCCCGACCATGTACTGCTGTTGTTAATGATATTGCAGCTTTTGAAGGATCAAAGGCAGGTGACTTGTTGTTGACTTGTAACAGTGAATTAATTGCAGCTGGCAAGTGGGTTCTGGTATCCAACCTGTTACGACCCAGTGACTATGATGCAGACGCAACAGGGAAAACATTCTTTCCTATACGGGTTACATATATAGAGCTTTCGAAATATTTATGTGTGGAAAGGACAGAAAATACTATTTTACGGTTTTCTTTTGTCCCTTAGGCTAGGTGTCTTTTGTTTTGCTATGTGTCTATGTACTAGAGTGAACTAAAATAACATCCAAAGGTACTATCAATAGTCATCTTTATTAACTGTCCTGTTTAAATACTGGGTTGTATATTGCATATCAAAAACCTGAAAAGAATCCGATTTCCATGTTCACAGACTTGCTGTTCAAGGTTAACTTTTTTGTTCTATTAGAGTCTGCTAGCTGTGAAACACTAAGAGTGTAAATAGCTCTGAGCGAATGGAGGCATGACCTGGAATTTCCTTATTGTAGAAATCATGGTAGGTGATTTGGAAAAAATATCTATGGTCATCTTTGTTGCTAAATAGTTAGATTGGTTTTTTACCAACTGGTACTTCTTTGTGATGCTTGGTTTACTTCCTGAAACAAGTCATACAGCTCAATAAATAAAGTCAAATAGCCTGCTGTTGAAAGCAGCCATTCAGATATAAAATAATTATTTTTTTAAATACTGGAGGTGAAACTAATTGGGATACTAATTGTTCTTAATGTTTGGAACCATGTACTGCAGTATATGTAAGGAGCTCCCCATGCAGCAAAACGTAACTCACACTAGACATGAGCATAAAAAAATGTTTGCTTTTTCTCCCCAGATTCCTCACGAAGCAGCAGCTAGAAATAATCCTTTAGGAAAGGTGCTGTACTTGTTACCATTTGGGTTTTAATTAGCTGGAAGACAAGATGCCTATTTACCCAGTTCCTGCCAGGAGCCCAGCTGAGACACGATGCAGAGCAACTTTGCAGAAGGCTTCCTGTCACAGTGCCCTGGGCAGCAGCAAAGCATCTCGGCAGCAGCTGAGGTCACAGGTGTTGGGAGAAAAGGATTGGCTGACTACATGTCCTCAGAATAAGACTGTGGAAGTAAATAGGACCTATGTGATTTCAGCTTGTGAAAAAGTGAGTGATGTGTCAACTTCTTTTAAACTTGAAGGCAGATTTACACTCCAGAGGAGAACTGGAGCAAGCAAAAAATCAGTGTCTGGTAGGGACACAACACAGGTCACAGAAGAGCTACAAATTGAGAAAAGACCTACTCTGCAGAGGCGTGTGAGGACTGGCTCCACAGAAAGGAGTAAAATTAATCAGAATATGGTCCCTAGAGAAGGAGATGATGATTTTGATGTGCAAAGAAATGACAAGACTGTGCTTCCACAGAATATTAAGGATACAGATGGTGTTAAACTAAACTTGAAGTTAACTGAGAGTCAACTGAGTACCAAGTTGCAGCATAACCTAAACAGCAAGGATTCTTTTGGTGTAGTTCGTGGTGTCTGTGAAAATGCTATCAACACATGTTTAAAAGATAAGACAAGCACTGCTGACACAGAGTTTCAAAATGAAGTTCCTAAATCAGAATGGTTAGTTACCTCAAAGTGTACTAATAGGCTATCAGGAGAACAATTGAATGAAAATGGCAATATAAATAAGCTAGCTGGAAAGCAAAGGGTACAGCACTTGATGATAAAACATAGCAGCTTGGAAAGACCAAGGACACCAGCAAAAGTTTTAACAGAAAGATTTACATTTACACCAAAGAACAACACTTCTCAAGATCAACCATCTCTTAAGCTGACCTCAAATGAACAAATTCTTCATCTGCAAATTTTAGCCAAAAACCTCCCTAGTATCTCCAGCTCTCTTCCTGTGAGTACAAGTTCAGAAACAAAAGTGAACACAGAAACTTTAGCTGAGAGCAGCAGTACTGGGGAAGATGTTTTCAAAGTGAAAAACAGCAAAGTGATTGTAGCTGTGCGGGTGCGGCCCTTCAGTAACAGGTTTGTATCCTGGACTTACTTCTGGTGCTAACAGCATATGATGATTTCTACTTTGTACTTGTTGAGTTATTTAATCATTGACCCAGTAAGAATATAATACATACTTGAAAATTAGCTAATACTTTATGCAACACCAAGATTAAGGAACTGAATTGACTTTATTGATGTTTGGGTCTGTTTTTTACATATTCATTAACAAAAGTATTTTGAGCCTTAATACTTTGTATGTTTGTCAAACAGGTATTTTTAACAATGATCACTGATCTTTTTATTTGCCATTAGGCAGTAGATTGAAATTACTAACTTAAAGCATGTAGCTTATATTTTTTTTTTAATTTTCCCACCCTTTCCATTCAGAGAGAAAACTGAAAACTCATTCCCTGTTATCTCCATGAGTGGTTCAGAGACAAGTGTACAAAATCCATCCACAAACCAAGTTTACAGCTTCAGTTATGACTTCTCCTTCTGGTCTTTTGAAAAGGGTCATCCTAATTTTGCAAGCCAAGCAATGATTTATAAAACTTTGGCACTGCCACTCCTCGAAAGAGCTTTTGAGGGATACAACGCTTGTCTTTTTGCTTATGGGCAGACTGGCTCTGGAAAATCATACACGTAAGTTGTTAAAATTCTGTAGAAGCCAATTGTTATGCAGTGCTAAGTCAGGAAAGAGATTGTATGGAATAGATTTCAGAGTGATTGAATGGTGTCACAAGGTTATTGTGTATTTTAAAAATAATTAAACCCGTGTTTATAACAATTAAGCAAAAGTTAACTTTGGAATATTTTTATATATCTGACCCTGACTTCTTTCTACTTTTAATGGAGAAAATAAAAACTTCTCAGAGATTTTAGTGAAGGAAAACCTTTTTAATGCAGAGAGCTTCTCAGACTCTCCCAGTGCTGTTTTTCACCACTGTTTGTTATTTTGTGCGTGAAGTGACATAGTGAAGTATAGCATGTTTCTTGGAGAAGACATTTAAAAGATTGTTATAATTATGGTCCCTGTGCCTCAGAACTTTAAATAAATCCATATGTTTGTTCCACTGCTGATTTGAAATCAAATCTTTGCACAAAATAATCCCAGATAAGTAAAATTTTTAGGGTTTATAGCCAATTCTGCATACCTTATTTATATTTTGAAATAGAATGCCTAGTGAGCTCTTTGGTTTCCAAGCATGCATCTAGTAAAATTACTTCATGAGTTTTATAATTCCTATCAGGTGCTATAGACTTTTAATAAAGGTAGTCAAGGACCAGAAATGTTTCTGTTCAATTTATAATAAATATAGAAGTTACACAGAAGTAAGTTCCCTTTTAAGTGGATGAACTTCCATTTTAAGTGAATGAACTCAGTTTTTACTTGCACTGTTGTTTTTACCTTGCCCTAAAAGAAAGATAAACTCAGGATTGCAACTGTTACCCTATTTGTAGGTTTGTTGGGTTTTTGTTTGGATTTTTTTATTTCACTTAAACAATGACTTACCTTTAGCCTTTTGTGTTTTGAACAAGGCTGAAATTAGTATCAGGGTCCTCTGGTCAAGTTTACACAACAAATTTCTGCTGTGCAGCCCTGTGTGTCTCTAGACTGCAGGTAGATTAGTCCAGTGTACTGGTGTGCTGTGGCAGAACTCAACAGGAAAAAACTGCACCAAGGCTGGAGACAGGCTTAGGTTACAATGGAATTCTGCAGAGAATATAAAATGCAGGCATGTTAAGATATTACACATCTATAGGTTTAGTGTTTATAGTACAATTTACTCTTCAGCTGCTGTAGAGTCTTTGTTTTACTTGGGTTTTCAACCCATTTCTCAGTGTATGAAATAGAAAATACCTCTGGGTATCACCTTGTCCATCTCCACACTTAGACAAGCACCAATTTAGATCAGGTTTATTTCTGTTGCTTATTGTTGTATAACTTAGAAGTGTGTGTCATGGCAACTGTAGAGCTGTACAGTTAACATTAAAACTATCTCTGGAGAGTTACTAAACTAAACCAGCAGGATTTTTGTGACTGCAGGATGATGGGATTTGATGAAGACCGAGGAATAATTCCAAGACTTTGTGAAGATCTTTTCAATCAAATAGCACAAATGGACAAGGAACAGGTGATACGCTTATGCTATTGACCTTATATTTGAATATGAGCAAACTGATACCTTAGTGCTGATCCCTTTATTAGTGTTCATATTCTTTTGCTGATTTAAATCTTATTTGTATTTATAGCTCTGATTCATGGGGTTCCCTAAACAGACAAAATCAACACCATTTTCTTCCTTAATGGCAGTAGTGTGAGAAAGAAATATGGGCATGATATTTTTGTTGCATCACTAGACTAGGATTCTTTCCTCTGTATTGCATGTCTGTGTAAGATTTATGTAAGGAAAAGCAAAACAAAATCCCAGTGGTCTCTATACTTTCAATGGAGGCAGTAAAATAGAGCTCAAAAATATGAATTTATCGTTAAACATAATGTATCAAAGCAAAATACATTGTAATAATATTCCAACTCTAGTATTCTAGCTGAAACAAGAAATAACTACCCTCACTTTCTTTGTATTTTTTTTCTGTGTGGTTGTGTCTGTAATGACTGACTTGCAGTTCAATAGACCTTAACATTCAGTTAATCTTATCTAGGCAAACTTTTTCATTTTTAACTATTCCAAATTTCTTTACTGCTTTATATTTGAGTCCTAGACTTTGAATCCTAATACCTGTGAATATCTAATATTCTAATCCTCCAGCAGATTTGATAGACACTGAGGAATTTTAAAAAGTTATTTATTGCTGAGTTTGGCTATAGAGTATAACTTCTAAAAAATGCAGAACTTTTTTTATTCCTTTGCTTTATGCATTGTAAGTGATTCTGTAGCAGTGAATTGTCTTGAGTCTTGTCTTTCTGATGCCAGTGCTTTAGGGGTTTTGCTGCAATCTTCCTTGTCTCTTAAAGAAAATTCCATTCTACTTGAAAATAGAAAAAGATCCAGATGCCTTCAGAGGAAAAAGATGTGTTTTCATGAAAGTGTTATTGTGAAGGTTTTGGGTTTTTAATTGCTGTAGGTAGAATCAAGGTTTACCTTCCCATTAGGTCGTCCTGTTCCATGTCAGGATGTTGACAACATCAATCCATGCCTTCCCTGTGACAAATATCGAGCTGTAGAAGCACAGTCCCTAAGGGAAAGAGACCTTTCTAAAGTGGATATATATACTTTTTTTTAAAATGCTTTATAGCTTCTGAGAATGTCTATGGATGGAATTACAAAGTATTGTATTTTTGGTCTTGGCAGAGGAGTTACAGTAAATAACCTTTAAAGGTCTCTTCCAACCCAAACTGTTTCAGGATATGATTCCTTTTGGAAAGTTCCTTCAGCGCAAAGGATGATGAATATGTTTTGTGGACTATATTAATAACTATTATTAATTTTATTAGGTTTTGTATCATCTTGAAATGAGCTTCTTTGAAGTATACAATGAGAAAATTCATGATTTGCTTGTCTTTAAAGCTGAAAATGGACAGAAGAAACAGCAAGTAAGTTGCTCAGAAAATCAAATATCTGCATTACCTCCAAGTAGTGGCATTTATTCTGAAACGAAAATGCACAAATGACGAGTGGTCATTGGTTTTTATCTAAGTACCTTAGTTGTGAATAACAGGATTCAAGTAAAAAAAACAAATAAAAATACCACCACATGACTTAAAGCAAAAAGGCACTGGAGAAGTGCTAAGCAATGCTGAAATAGAAACAAAATGATTCAGTAGAATCTATCAAAATAGTTAAAATCTCCCCTTGTCTGGAAAATGATGATCATCTTACCAGCCTTTATAAAAAGTCTCCTGGGATATTATATATTTACATCTCCAAGTTATAATAAGAATTTTCTGTACAATATAATTTGAGTTATAGTCTTGTAATTTAGATGGAGTTTTCTTCTTTTGTTGCCTGATTGTCTCTCAAGTAGCTGGAGGAGGGGGAAAAGAAACCAGATTGGCCTGATTAACTAGTTAAGGTTCACTAGTTAAGCAAGTTTAGCTAGTTTTTAGTGGTTGTGTATTAGAATATATAAAACTGTGAATTAAAGAAATTTGTCATAAGTAGTGTATGTAGGGAGGGAATTTATTATGTCTGATTTATGAAAAAAAGTACTTCCTGTGCTTTGACATTGAACACTATCCTGGCCACTTGTGTATAAACTGAATATTAGTTAAAGGTAAAGATGATATTCAACATTCAACTTGCTGTTGAATGAAGTCTTTTAACCTAAGATTGGGACTTAGGTGGGCTTGTTATAAAGAAGTTAAGGCTCTACTCTCTTGTCTAAAGCAGAAATGCTTTCACTGAGTTTTGCCAGTGATTTTGGGGTAAACTACTTAGAAACATAATGGGTTTATGTTGTAGAATCTTTAAAAAAAGATATTCCTGAGTACTAGATCTAAGTAATGCACTCCTAATAATTTTTATTTTGACATTATTCTCACCAGCTTCGTGTAAGAGAACATCCAGTGTTAGGACCGTATGTGGAAGGCCTGAGAGTGTAAGTCTTAACTGTACTTTTTTAATAGATGTATGGTATAATCCTGAAAGAATGTGATAATTGTTACCTTGAGGCTCTGTGAAAGCTTGTGCACTCACCAGTAAATTAAGCTAGATTCCAGTGTCATGTAGTTTTAGAAAAATGCATACCCATGACTAGCTTGATATATTTTCTTCATTGCCCTAGTGCAATCTAAAAGTGTGGAAGTCTCAAGACAACTGCAGCTTTCATTGTATATTTGTACTCTGCTTGTAACTGGGAAAATGTTTCAGAACTCAGGCGGCAGGGAAATCTATAGAAAGAAATCTGTCTGAATCCAAACTTTTCTTTTTTCCCCTACTCTAGGAATGTTGTCCGTTCTTACTCTGATATTCAGGTAAGAGTTATTTGGTTACTAAAAGGGAATACAAATATTTCTGCCTGCTCCTTTTCTGCTTACTGCTGAAAAATAAATTCCATGGGTGGGAAGCAAATGTTTAACAGACTGTCCAGTAGTCTATGATATTTCAACTGATTTTGTAAAAGGGTGATGAGGACTAGTCCTGAGTAATGGAGCTGAGCGGATTCGTACAGTCAAGTGTCTCTGTTCACATTGTTATTTCTAAAGTTTAACTTTTAATTCCTCTCTTATAGTCATAATTTTTGTTAATAACTGTATTTGCAAACATTTAAATCTTCAGTTAACCATCCAAAGTGGGGATTGGTTTCATGTCCTGACTTTCGTTTTTTACAGAGTTGGCTTGAACTAGGAAATAAGCAGAGAGCAACAGCTGCTACAGTAATGAATGACAAGAGCTCTAGATCTCATTCTGTCTTCACCCTTGTCATGACACAAACCAAGGTATTGCTGGGGTTTCTTTGTATCTGTTCAAATATAGTAGTAAAAAATTCTTTTGTACACTGCCTAGAAAGTTGTGAGAATATACTTGAAGACCTTTGAGTAAAGTACAGGGCATTTTAACATGACTTTCTACACCACAAAACTTGTTTTATTTTACATGCTTTGAGTAGATTCTGATATCTTTGTGCTAAGTATATTTATAGCAGCAGTATAAATATGTCTAGGCTGACAGATCTAGGAGTAGTTCCAAGCTGCTCAGTGTGAGTTTTGAGATATAACAGGAATCCTAATTGAGGCCAGATTGAATTTCACACTGTTGCCAAAGCATCTTAACTTCTAAGAAGGTTAGGCTGTGTGAGGTGCGTGGCTGTGCTGAATTCCTGCAGGCAGCAAACTGGGCTGTTGGTAGGAGATGCAATTTAGGCTCAGTTCCAACACACTTGACTGAATAAATGTTTTCTTGCTTCAGGATGCCTCTTCCCCAAGTGTCTCCAGCATATAGGGACTACAACTCCTCATCTGATTTACAGATGCTTAAAAGACAAAACCTGACTTAGTGATGTGAGCCTGAAGACAGAAATGGAATAGGTAGAGCTCCTCAAGAGTCTAGACTGTCAGTTTTCTCCATTGACAAATGACTTCTTGGTTTGGAGGTTTTTGTTCTTAATTGGTTTAATTTTTTGTCCCAGTTTCCTGACTTATTCCTTTCTTCTTCCCCTTGCCATTCTCACCACTAGATTATTGATTTTTCTCTATCATAACTGGTCTTGAGCTTTTTCCACTGACTCCTTAACTGATCTTCATTGGTCTAAACCAGTAACAGCTTACTGATTTGCATGTTTATTGGATAACTGCAATTGGATTGACTGCAGTCATCAAACTTCAGACCAAACCCCTAATTTGGTAATCTGTTGTGCAGTTTATGCTTATGCAGTTATTCAGCCACAACCAACTGATACTGTGGCTATAAGTTGGAGCTTAGTCTCCTCCAAGGGATGTACACGAGGGTATCCTGTCAAAGCTTCAGTGGAAGCATGAGATTTTTGTGTATTTAATGTGAACAGCTTGCCCGATTTTCTGCTTGTCCTCAGGCTTTTTATTTTGGTTTGAATGCCAGTGTTTCCCTTTCTTTCCAGGTAGAATTTGTGAATGAAGAACAGTGTGATCGTAGGCTTACCAGTCACATAAATCTAATTGATCTAGCTGGCAGTGAGTGCTGTACAAAAGCTCAGACCACTGGAGAAAGGCTGAAGGTAAATCAAGAGTGGAAATCTGTGGAAAAGGATTGACTCCTAAGAACACCCTTAGACTCCACCTAACAGGGCTTTTGGGCAGGGACTGTAGCTATAATGGATGTATATAGCCCTTATGCTTATCAGTATTACATCACATTTTGCCAGTGAGGGTGGGTGGCCTGAAGAAGCTGTTTGGACTGTGCAGTGTGGCAGATCTTGCTTAGAACACCTCTCCCCATATTATGCAGGTCTAATGATCCTGCAGGAGGAGTGAGGGGAAACTGTTTATGTGAAACCATTAGTCAAATATCACATGGAGTTGAGGCTTGCCCCTTCTTGGAGGCATCTAATTAAATTGGTTTTCCTAATAAGAGACTTTATTTCAAGCTGCCTTCGTAAGTTTCATGGTTCTTAAGACCACTTATTTTCAAGGCAGGGTCCTTGTTCTTTCCAAAGATCCAAATGAAGATGCTCTTGCATCTTAATGTTTTTTTAATAACTGGTGACATTTAATGTGGTACAGCTGTAGCATGCATTGAACAAATGTAATTAATCAGCAGTATTACAGTTGATAATCTCACACTAGAAGCTGCAACGGTATTATAAATATTTTTATTTTTGCTTTGTGTAGGAAGGTGTGAGTATCAATAAATCACTGTTGACCCTTGGAAGGGTTATTTCTGCACTGTCTAAACAATCTCAAAATGGAAAGAAAACTTTCATTCCTTACCGAGAATCTGTCCTTACTTGGTATGTACATTTCAGAATTTTTTATACAGAAAAAGAGGCTTTCTGAGGTAGTGGTTTTCTCATCTATTCATGAGGCATCACTTCCCAGGCTTTCTCTCACTCTCTCTCAAATGACCTATGGAGGGAAGAAATTAGCCTGTTGCATCAGATAAAGACCAAACAGGGGCTTGGTTTGTGTTTTAAGTAGCTAACTGTCCCTCTCAAATACGTAGCAAGCCCCTGGGTATTTTGTATTTAATCTGTTCCAGTTGGGAAGTTTTGAATTTTTCTGTCAGTGTGAGGGCCAGGGGTTGACTGGTATTCTCCTGTCCAACGAAGGCTGTTAAAGGAAAGTCTTGGTGGCAATTCCCAAACGACCATGATTGCCACAGTGAGCCCAGCTGCTAGCAGCATGGAGGAGACGCTCAGCACCCTTCGCTATGCGAAACAGGCTTGTTCAATTATCAACATTGCTAAAGTTAATGAAGATGTAAATGTCAAGCTAATCAGAGGTGAGATTGACATCTGCAGTCTTTTAGGGTTTCATTTCCATGTGTGTTTAGCTTATTTCTTATAAGAGTTCTTACTACTAATACTCTGTTGTGTTGACTGACTGCTTGTCAACTAGACTAATACAGCTTGGGATGTCTTCCTTTTAATATTATTGTTCTTTGAGAGCTTTTTTATTTTCCAAAATGTAGGCGATATCTTAGGCTACGCTTGAGAAGTGGAAATAGAGAAAGGTGTTTTGTTTTTAATTAAATAACAGGATGAATTTAGTACTATTGTGCTGAAGTATATTTTACCTTCATTTTTTACAAGTACTGTATGTCTGGTTTGTCTAATGTAGAACTAAAAGCTGAAATTGAAAAACTGAAAGCAGCTCAGAAAAGTGCTCTGAACACCGATCGTGAAAAATACAGGCGCTACTTGCAGGAAATAACATCTCTGAGGGTAGAATTGCACCAGCAGGAGAAGAACATGGCAGAAATGCAAAGGTCAGGCACTCATTAATGTCTTAGTTTATAATGGAAATGGTAACATTTATATGCTGTAATTTTTCTCCAATATGTGATGTTATTTTCTCCATATATTAAGGGCCTGGAAAGAAAAACTTGAACAAGCAGAAAAAAGGAAATTGGAAGATATAAAAGAGTTGAAGGTACATTTATTTCTATAGGGCATAGTACAGGAAATATAACCTCAGCAAACCTTGCAAAAGAATGAGAGTAGCTGTAAGATTTGATTTTCTTAATACTCATATTTTAACAGATTGCTGTGACTTCTTAGAAAAATATAATGTAGATATTTGAATGCATAAAGTAAATTGTTTTTTAATGGAGAGTTATTTTTTATCTAGAAAGCTGAAATTGCATTCAAAATGGACAATCATTTACCAAACCTTGTCAATCTCAATGAAGATCCTCAGCTTTCTGAAGTGCTGTTATATATGATCAAAGAAGGAGAAACTACAGTTGGAAGGTGTACACCAAATTCAAAACATGATATCCAGCTTTCCGGAGTGCTGATTGCTGATGACCATTGGTTTGTAGTGTTTTTTTATATATTTTAAGTTTCTTCTCGGCCTTCCCTTTCTTTTGAATCACTCTTCCTTCTGGCAGTAACAAAATACAGTTTTCTAGCCAAGAAAATACTATGTAGGGATATTTTTTGTGCTGCTTAATGATTAAGGCAACTACCTTCTGTTCCCTCTAGAAATCTGTTAACCAAGGTAGTTTAGTTTTTGTTCATTTCATTCATGTGGCAAAGTTTTCTTCTGCAGCATTTCTGCCTGAATAAGACCTGATTGAATGATGCTGTGTGATAGGTAAATGTTGCATTAAGTTCAGTGGACAAGTGAAATGCCTTGATGGTTCTTACTTTAATAAAAATAGACAGCACCTTGGCTGTACTGCAGAAATATTGCTTAAAGTGCATACCATGCAATTGATCCCTTAAAAAAATGCTGTAAGAAATGTAATTAATCAATTACCATAAACATGAAAGACATATTATCAAAGAAATTTTCAGATGGCAGGGTATTGTAGTAATTTTCTAGCAGTGGATTCTTAGATACAAATATAGGTTCTCTACCAAAATAAAGGTTGTCATTCATTAATTATATGTGTTGTACCTAATTAGTATGAAGACAATACGCATCTAGGAAAACAATAACAGAACACTGTCTAAAGCCTGAATTTAGTCCATTAGGAAATATCACTTGCAATTATCATGAGCTACTGATACTGCAAATGTTTCTCGTTTTCAGTGTTATTAAAAATACTGTTGGCAAAGTAAGTATTATTCCACTTAGAGAAGCCAAGACATACGTAAATGGGAAATGCGTTTTGGACCCAACAGTTCTGCATCATGTAAGTAATTGATCTGGTAGTAGTAATTTGTGAATGTGTGGGTTTCTTCGCTTTGTTAATATTTCAGCTTCAGACTACAGGTTTTCTGAGAACGTTCTGTAACCATAAATATTTGTCTCTTCCTCTTTGCTTTCTACCTTTACCTGCATGTTTTAAGCACTGAAAATTTGCTGATAAATCTAAAAGTTTCAGCAGATTTTTTTTTCCCCCAACAGGGTGATCGAGTGATCCTTGGGGGAGACCATTATTTCAGGTTTAATCATCCAGCAGAGGTTCAGAAAATTAAAACACCTTCTTGTGGTACTTCTTGTTTGCATGATGGTCCTAAAGATTTTGAGTTTGCAAAGAATGAACTGCTTATTGCACAGCGAGCACAGTAAGTATTGATTCTCCTTGTTCTGAAAATAAACTCAGTTGTTAATTCAACTAGTTAGTTTTAGAAATAACTGAAGATTATTAATTATTTCACAATGGGGAGAGTTGGAAAATAGAAACTCCATTTATAATGGAAGTCGCAGACTTGGCTGAAATGATGTACACCTCTAAGGTTCAGTCACCACAAGCTAATCCAGGTACCAAGAATGTAAACCACTATTAGAGAAACACTGAGCTCTGAGGGTCCTCAGAGTAGTGTATTTCTTTAATTATGTTTCCCTCCAAGCATATGAGTCTGAAAATGACTTTTGATGTTTTAAAGAGATTTAAAGTCTGAAAAGTAAATGCCATAGGAAAATGAGAAGAACCCCTTAATCTTCTGTGATGGTGGAGAATCTGAGACAGTGAAGTGTTATTTGGACTTACTTCATTATGGGGAGTTATTAAACTGCATGATGCATTGATTTAAAATTTAATTTTTCATCCCAATGTGATTTAGTGAGTTTCCACTGCAGTCTTTAAATTTGTGAAAATGATGTAATAAAGAACCTTAAACCCTCATGACAGAAAAAAAGATTATAATCTCTACATAGCTTAAAAGAGATAAACAGCAGCAGTCTAAATGTATGACACTTGTAGGCTTGAATCAGAAATTGAAGAGGCACGACTCAAAGCCAAGGAAGAAATGATGCAAAGTGTCCAAATAGCAAAAGAGATGGTTCAACAAGAATTGACCTCACAAAAAGAAGCGTATGAGAGCAAAATCAAATCCCTGGAAGCAGAGGTGGTAAGTTCCATTGCATCATTACATAAAATATTTCAATGAAGTAAATCAGAAACTGTAGTATGTGATATCTGTTTGTTTGGTGCTTGGTTGGGCTTGGTTTGTGTGTTTTTGTTTTGTTTTCTTTTTCTCTTGCATATTATAACAGCATCGTAGAGAATGCAAAATTCTTAAAAAAAGTCAGCCTTAGTAACAGAAGAAGTAGTTATCCTTTTCAGAGTTATTCCAGGGGTTGTGACTTGTAAGCAAAGAAAAATACCTACAGAATCTACCTTATTGCATGAGGGTTTTAAATCACTATCCTGGATTAATTAATACAGGCTTTTTTTCTTTCCAAGCTTGCATGCTACTTTGTGGTTGGTTTTCTAATATCGTTACAACATGCATAAGTTGGCATGGAATTGTACGTCATGGTAAAACAATAATGATGTATCTCGTATCTTCCGTATCCTATAGGAGACCTGAGGCGATGCTTGTGAACTGGGATATAACCATTGCTGGCTTTGGGCTGTGTGGGTCACAGAGGCTGCAAGTTTTAAATGGATTGAATCTCTGCCTGAGGGATGGGTCAGAAATGCTATAGGAGTATTCCTCCTCTCACTTCTCTTTTTTGATATTAGAAAGAAGAATCTCGTAAGAAGCAAATCCAGGAACTGAATAATCAAAAAGCCACAACTCAAATACAGGAGCTGGAGAAGGCAAAGAAAAGCCTTGAGCTAGAACTCCACTTCAATAAGAAGCGTTTAGAAATGGAGACCTTAGCTACCAAGCAGGTAATTGGAAAAAAAGCCTTTTTAGGCATTAAGCTCTAGTTTGGTTGGGGAGGGTTTTTTTGTTGTTGTTGTTGTTTGTTTTTTAAAAATCAGTTATTGCAAAGGAAATTATTTAAAGTACTTTTATGTGATTTTATGCAGAAGTAGTGATGTGTTGTTTGCAACCTGAGTGTGGTAGTGTATTAATGTTGGGGATTAACTAATGCCGGCCTTATTTATTAAATAATGTGTGTGGTTTTGTTCCTGCACCAAAATTTAGCAACCATTGCCTTTGGCAACAGTTACTACTCCAGACATTAATGTAAGTAATGCCTGAGTCTTGGCTGGTGTTCATATATATCTGACTGCTGCAACAAATACAGCTTTTTTTGAAAGCTTTTCCTTTTTAATTCCAGTATTTTTTTGAGCATTGCAGTATGTAAGCAAACCCAGAGAACTGTAAGTTTGAAAATTATTTTATATCAATGTAGCAGATGTCCAGTATAAAATTAATTCTGTGAGTCTTTAAAATGGCAGGAACAAAAAATTTAGCTTCAACAAAGAGCATTAAGAGTATTAGATTTTTTTTTTTTTTTTATCACTGCTCATTTTCCCCCAGGCTCTGGAAGACCATACTATTCATCATGCAAAGATAGTGGAAGCTCTGGAAGCTGAGAAGCAGAAGATTGCTGAGGAGATACACACCCTTCAGAAGAATCATGGAAGTGGGAATAAACCAATGATGAGTATGTAGATGCATAATGTTACAAAGGCAATGCTGGCTTCTCTTTTGCTCAGTGGGCATGGGCAATGGGTACAGGAACTTCTAGTGATCCTGAACAAGAGCAGCCTTCTGGTTGTTATAAGCCTTTCTATTCATCAGCTGTATGTATTGGACTGTGTTGAAATCTGTTTAATCACACTCAGGGTGATTAGGTGGACATATATGTAGTCTGTATTGATCCCAGTTACTTAAAACTCCTTCCCCTCTGTCACCACTGGACAGGTATTAACTCATTAGGGAAACTGGAGTAACAGAATTCATTTTGTTCAATTTCCTATCTTGAATTAAGAGTAATAATATAGTGTCTGGTGTTAGGCCTCTGTTTCTGAAAAACCATTTACCCAACTGTTTAAAAGGGTTGTCTTGCCCAGGAGGGTAATTTTTCCAAAAGTATTGGAAATTCTTGGAACTATTGTTGGCTAAATTACATTTGTGCTTTTGGGTTGTGGTTTTTTTTCTGCCTTTTATTTTTTTTTAACCCTAAAGTTGTTGCATCACATCGTTTGGTTCACTAAATCAGTATGTTCTATATTCTTTATTAGTTCCACTGAACTGGAAGTCTCTGAAGCTGTCTGTGATGATTAAAGAGGCCAACACCATTAGCAATGCATTAGGGAAAAACACTGTTTTCTGCAGGTCAGTATCTGAGTTACTTAATTATAATGTGTATATGTAATGGATATCTAATATCTACGTCTATTTTTATTCATATATTTGGGGACAAATGCTGGATGTGCAGTGAGCTGTTGGTGTTTCTCAGTCTTGTGCAATTGGACATGATAAATGAATTTTCCAAACTAGTGTTAGTTAAGTGTGTAGTTGAGCCTTGTTACTTTGAAATGTGAATTTCTAATTTGAATTTTAGATCAAAACTTTAAAGGTATGCTATAGACAACTAATTTTCTGATACCCATGGCCATTCTGCTTTGGTTCACATATTAAAGTGGTTCTAAAGCACCATAACTCTGAGATACCTGATGTCTCAAGAAATTTTTGTGTTTGTGTCATGTTTTTAGTGTCTGTATAATCCTACCTCCAAGTACCTCGTTTATTTTTGCAATATTAATGTGTGTTTTTTCTTGATTTGTCTTTTTTTTTTTTAACTTTCTCCAATTCTTAGGCACGACAAAATTGATGATAAAACAGGAACAGTGTATTCTATTGAGGTGCAGGTTCGTAACATCAAACTGGGAATAACAACTTTTTGGAGCCTAGAGAAATTTGAGTGTAAACTAGCAGCAATGAAAGAACTCTATGAGGTCAGTAACAATTGAAGAATAACCACTAATAATCAGTAATAGTTTGTCAAAGATAAGGTTTTGATAATGCGTCCAGAAGGGAAATCATGGGGTCTTTTGGGTTGTATATCTTAAACACCAAGACACATTACTACTTGTCACTAAAAACATGATTATGCACTTCTCCATCAAATCAAAATAGTACAATAGAAACAAATGACTTTATTCAGGTCATTTTGTGCAGGGTGTAAGAAGCAGTAAAACAAGGACCGCTTTGTGATTCTTTTGGTTGTTCAATTGTTTTATGTTCTAAAAGAAACCTTTAGAAAATTAAGTTATCACTTGGGTTTTCTTTATCATATTCTGTTATCACTTGGGTTTTCTTTATCATATTCTATTTATTCATATGTTGACTACTTTATCACTTTTTTCTGTTTAACCCTCCTCCTCCCATGTTTCCTTTATTTTTTCAGAGTAATGATAGAAATAAAGCTGTTGTTGATGTGTTTTATGATCCTGCTGATGAGTGGGAACCTGACCTTTCAGACGGCTCCATTTCCTCACTTTCCAGAAGAAGGTAAAAGTAATTTGTAGCTTTTTTCTCTACGCTTAAAACAAAGCAAAAAATTGTGCCATTATCTAAATATGCTTTTGCTCCACTCTCATACACTGTGTCATCTGATGAGTGTTCTCTTGTATTCATTCATCCTCTTGGATCTCCTCATGAACAAACAAAAAGGAACAAAAGTTGTGCATAGAGCACGTATCTATGTATCATCAGTGCAGAGTGAAATGTGTAGTTCTTAATGTGCCCTTCCCAATTCTATACTATCAAACAATGTTTTTAAGGGGTAAATTGCATATGATCTGGGACCTTGTATTTGAAGTTTTAGCCTTATAACAATATTTATAACTGACTCACACAGTTGTGCAAGCTGTAGCTCATCATGGAAATGCTTGATGAGGAGACATTATTTTCTTTTCAAGATTTTTAATGTTTTATTTTATCCTTTCTTAGAAGTAGAAGCTTCATGAAGAACAAGAGAATTTCTGGATGTTTGTCTGAGATAAAATTGCAATCTCTTCAGAATAAACAGACTTCCTATATATCAGGTACTTGCTATATTGCAGAATGCCTTTCATTTTGTACTGAGGATTTGAACCTACTACATGCATAAAACATAGATGGTTCTAATAGTTGTTTAAAAACTGTGGGTTGGAAAGCAAAATTAAGAATATCCTGTTTGTGATACCTTCAAATTTACAATGTCAAGCTGTTAACAGTGGAATTTTCTGAATTTTTGATTATCCTTTCTTAGGGCAAAAACTTGCTGTCTGGGACTTTATTAACCTAATTTAAGAAATTTACCTAAAACATTACTCTGCTTGACTATGTGGGTTAACTGGAGAAAGAAACTGGATCCTGATACAGTAATACGGAGACTTCATTTGCTTGAGTTGCTGCTATTCTTTCAATTATTGAGGGTTCCCCAAGCTTTTGGCCAGGTTTTGCAACCTTTTTTTTCCTAAAATATGGGATGCTTTAGTCTTACAAATATTTGTATGCATTCAGTTATTTTATATTGGCTGGACTTTATTTTCTATTCCTTTGTAGATTTGATTGTTAAAACAAATGTATTCATGTTAAAGAATTTCACTACGGAATTTGTACTAATTGAATTTATAAACTATTTAGAACATTGTACACAATTTTTTTTCTGAATTGCTGTCCTGAGTAGGTGAATGGCTACATAAAAGTTATTACAAAGGCATACTGAGTGCTCACTCCTATGAAGAGTTTCATGCATGTATGTTTTGCTTTTACCTCGCACAGGTTCACTGAACAAGTCCAGCATATGTCCAAGCATTTCTGAATTGTTTCTTCCTGGAATTTGCAAGGAATCTATAAGTTCAGCTTTAGATTTACTGGAACAGAATCACGAAGGAGGAAAAAGCATAGCAGATAGTCTCCTAATTAATTTGTTTATAATTTTTTCTGGAGCATCTGCCATTTCAAAAGCCTATGAACAGCAAGATGAAGAATGTCAGGAAAACTGTAAGTCTCATTTTCATAGTGGTTTAAACATTACTAATGACTTGTCTTTGTGATGCACAAGCATTCATGTGTTTGTTAGTCACAAGAATTAACATTCCAGTGTTCATTTACAAAGGAGATGCATCTGATAGATCTCTTTCTCTTGTAGTTTTCTCTCTTGATCGTGCTGCTCAGTCCTACAGCATCAGAATTGTCTCTGCTTTTGACCAGATTGTGGTTATAAGTAAACTCTGGCTTAATAATGTCCAAAAGTGTCCTGAATCTATAAAAGTTGATGAAGAAATGAAACAGGAAATTAAGAACTTGGGAGGTTATTTACAGTTACTGTTGCAGGTAAAACATATTAAAGAATTCATCTGTGTATAGAGAACTTCTCTGCATTAATGCAGTATTTATTACAGACTTGCTAAAAGCACTTAAATGTCCAATGCGTGTAATGACAAACCAACATGCCTAAGGAAGATAAATAGACAAGGTTGCATTCTTTTCTGGCTAAGCTGGTACTTCCATGTGCTAGTGGAGAGTAATGCAGACCTTCCTGTGCCCAGGTCCTGACAGAAGCATTGGTTCTTACTAGTAAAACAGTAAAATTAAACACACAGTAAGAGCAAATGATAGTGTAGACTATGAAATGCTGCTGTTTATAAACTCATAAACCAGTGGCCAGTGAATATTATTTTTGTGCACACTACAGCCTTGTGAATCTTTTTTTTTCTTTTTAAACTATGTAGCATAATGGTATTGTTGCTGTGTGGTTGCAAAGTATGTTGTTTTAGTTGTGATAGATAAGCCATTGAAAGTAGGAAGTTGTAAAGCTGAAAATGCCCTGAATATTTTGTGCTAGAAACTCTTGCTGTATAGAAAGTGTGTATTCTTTGACCAGAGGTGCTTTCTGGCGTCAATGAATGATGTGCCTTTGTTTGCCAGGGGTGTTCTTCAGATATATCCTCGATGGTAACAGAAGCATGGAGCAAAGTAAAGCAAACAGTAAAACAAACAATGAAATACATAGGACACTTGGCAGTAGTCACAGCAGCTGATATTTCATTTCCTGAGGAGAACAACATTCCTGCCTCTAGTCTACAGGTGAAGAAATGTTTCTTAGAAATAGTGATAATGAATAGGAGTTTTAGTGGTGAGGTCATACTATCAATAACCGTACTCAGAAGCAAATGGTTACATATAACAACTTCATCAACTGAACTAAGTCTATTTAGAGTTTATCTAATACTTCATATTTAGGGTGAAAATAGATGTGTTAATACCCTTAACTTTTTTTTTCTTAAAAGCCACATCCTTTAAATCTGTATAAGTTAAACCTATGAAAAGAAAAGTGTACAGTGCTTTTAAGATTGTACCTGTACTGAGTTTATACAAATCTATCTCTTTCACTGAAATTCACTATATATATACTATTATATTTTAGTAATCTGTGTCTAAGTACCACACTGAATATCCAAAAATCTGAACTGAGCTCTTATGGTCCAAGAAGGACATGTGGCTGAATAGACCTGCACTGAATAATTTGCTCAAAACAAAATTATTTCTAGTCTACTATAAAAAATCTGTTTCAATTCAAGACCACATCATGTTCTTTAATCACTGGATTTGGAACCTTTTTTTTAAAAGGAATTTGTACTTGCCGTTTATGATGGAGTAGGCTCGGGACTGGAGTGTCTCATTGATGCTGTAGAGGAGAAAGCAAGAATGGTACAGAAAGAACTTGTGAAACAACCTCCACAAAATGAGGTGAGATGAAATGAAGATGAAAAACTGCTACTATATCTTGGAGACACTTAAGATCATGTTTTGGTTTTTGTGCTTGTATTTTAAATCGTGAGGAAGATGATACTATAGGGAGTTAGACAAAATAGAGAATAAAGTATAAGGAATAAGCACCATAGTTAAAAATATTTCTGTGACTGTTTGAAAATTCTAGTAGGCAGGTTAGGGTACCCCTTGAAAATTAACTCTTTCTTAGCTGGTAAGCCCTTTTGACACAGAGCCTGGCTGAATTCCAAGAAAATGCTTGGGAAAGACTGAAATCTTGTTCAGCAAAGTGCTAGGTGTATGTAGTGTGCCAGCTTCCTTTAATGTTGGGATATATAGACTTGTTCTCCCACTTGTCCTCTGAATAAATATTTAGTACAGGCAGTATGCAAGGCCAAAGGTGAGCATTTGCCTGTGTCTGAGCAATCCTGTCTTCTGCCTTGTGTTTTTGTTTTGGTTCTTTTTCTAAGTGGATTTGCAGAACAGTGGCCAGTGGGGAAAAAACCATAAAACCTCCTTAATGACTTGGAATATGTAAAATAGTTATTTTCAAAGAATTTGTTATTATTCAAAAACCTGTAACACATAACCTAGGATAAAAGGTTCAAATCAGCTAGAGAGGAGCATAAATTGTTCATCTCAAGGAAAGCAAAACTTCTTCCTACTCTGGTTTCCATTGTTGTCAGTCTTACAGAGAGTAGTGAAACTATCCAAAATATTTTATTTCAATGTCTTTTGCCTAACTCCCAAACATATCACGTTTCCAGCAAAAGGAACTGAGCACTCTGCTTTCCAAATAATGTTGTTCACTTGCAGCAGATTCTTAAGTATCTGCAGGATTTCTGTACATGCCTGTCTCTGGTGCAACTACTGTGAAGACAGAAAACACCAGCGCTACCCCTGCCACTTAGAATGGCAGTGATACAAAATTACAGGACAACCTTTCTTTGTACATAAATATGTTCATTTCATCCTCCTGGAGTGAGGGGTTTAAAACTTTGCAGATGTAATTAATGTTTTCTACCATTTAATGTTTTCTTTGAAAAATTGCTTGTTAGGTTGCAGAAAGTGTTACTTCTGATTTTGGGCGTTTCTTTCTTTAGTATGTCAGTGTTCTTATCCTTTTAATGTACTTTGACTTGAATGAAGTGTACAATGTAATTAAAAGTTTCTTTGTAGATTCAAAATCGAATAAAGGATAATGTGGTGGCATTAGCCAGATTCCTTGAAAATAACATGTCTTACTGCAGAAAGGTAAGAGAAATGTTTCACAAAATGTGTGCTTTGAGTCTGGTATTTAAATTTTAAGGATGCATTTATCTAAGAAGAGGAATGTATATTTATGTACATACTGTATATTTACAATTGCATGATGACACTTCCTGTCACAGCAGCATTCCTGTGATTGGAATGCCAGCTTTCCTTGCTACTGCATTTCTACTCAAAACTCTTATTTTAATTTTACTTAAGATAAAGAATTTCTGGAGGTACTTGTATTTTCCTTTCTGTGCTAGTCATGAACAGCCCAACTACCTGCTGTGTTTTCTTTTAAGTTAGAAGCTCAGCAATGCTAGTGTAATTTTTTATAACTGCTGCTGTAGATTATGACCATAGTTACTGTTATTTTGAATTAAAAGCCAGGATAGATGATTTAATCTAAGAGCCAAGCATTTTCTGGATTTTCATGTTTGCTTTTCTTCTTTTCCTAACCCTGTCAACAATGTGCACTTCTTTTCAGTGCTAACTTGCTTATATGACATGACATCAATTTGATTTTGTGTTTCAGCATTGGCTTGATCTACATGACTGAAACCATAATAGGTTTGTAGTTAATATACCGTCATGTATTTGATTCTCTTTAAATTGTTTTTTAATAATACAGAAAGAAACAGGATCTCAATTGCCAGAAGAAGAATCTTTATATCGAGAAATAAAGAAGAGCACTAAGATTGCTGTGAAGTATTTGGAATTGGAGCAATGCCTGACTGAAGTCTGTCAAATTGTTTCTTCCATGTTACAAGGTATTTAGCTGAGTTACCACCTGTAAGCTATGGCCTACAGGAGATTTGCAAAGCAAGGGAGAGGGCTATTTGGTCTCTCTTTGCAAAACACTGCATTTGATTCTTCTTGTTTCTGTTTTTCATAGGGTTGTACAGAAACGCCAATCCTCTCAGGAGCTTTGTAGAAAATATTTCTGTCGTTGCTGGATATTTTAACAACTATTTCAGTTTATTTGCCTTGTCTTCTGTGAACAACCCTATCCAGAAAATGCACATGCCTTTTATGAACCTGGATGAATTGGACTCTCTGGTTGATTCCCTTATTATGAATTTTGAACTTGAACAAGGACAGCCATCACTGCAATCTCGAACTATTTGTAATGAAACTACTGAGGCTCAAGGAGGACAGGTTGAAACAGGTCAGGTTGAATTTGCTTGGAAATGTAATGGGATTCCAGAATGCTCACAGACTCCAGAGCTTTCACCTGGTAGGATAGAGTGGGTATAAAATGTTGTTATCAAGAAATTAAAGAGAACTCTTTCCTATTGCAACACACCACAAAAAGCTACAATTTATCACAAATATTATTAGTGAGTGAGTGGTGGGAAAGTAAATGCCATGTTTGTATGAGCATAAGTACCTTATATTTCACCAAAGAAAAAAAATACATTCCTTAAGAGGCTGTCAAACTTCAAAATCTGATTCCTTTTGTTTTAATAGAAGTCTATTGCTACCTAAGTTTATAAGAAATAATTTCACTTTTAAAAATTTTTGCTTCACCTGCATTATGATCTAGTAATGCTACTGCAACTTGAAAGTGTTTTTTATGGCTTTTTTTAAACAGAGCAAAAACTTTGTATTTATTTATGTAGGTAAAAACAATGAGCGATAGTAAAAGTACAACCTTATTTGATGAATGCTTTTTAAGTGGTTTTTAGCTCATGAAAGAATCTGGGCTTAAAGTATCACAATGATGTTCTACAATATGATCTGAAGTAACTTTATGTTGGGTTTCTTACTGGTGAGTTATCTTTTCATTGCTAAAATCACTTTCACTACTATTCATATTGGAAAAGAAACATATCTCTTCCTAAATAACATATAAATTATCCCAGGTTGTAGAGAGCTTCCCAATCTACTACTTCCTTGTGCTTTTTATCATTGTTTAACATCATAACTTCAGCCAGCAGACCAACAGTAACAGGAAGGATGGAAATTTAATTTGCATGGGTTTTAGGAGGTCTGAACTGAGCACGTTTTACAACAGTACTGAGAAATTTGTAAGGTAAAATCTAAGGTTTTTTCCTATACATCAATGCATCTGCCATGGTTTAAGCCCAATTGGAAACTACCACACAGCAACTTTCTTGCTCCCCTACCATGGGGGAGAATCAGAAGGGTAAAAGTGAGAAAATTCCTGGCTTGAAATATAGACAGTTTAATAGGGAGAGAAAAAGTCACGTTCACAAGCAAAGTAAAACAAGGAATTAATTCACTGCTTCCCATGGTCTTCCCCATGGGCTGCAGAGGAATCTCTAGTCCCATGCCTACAGCATCTCCCCTGCTCCATCATGGGGTTGTAGGTCCTTCCCACAGGCTGCAGTTCCTCGTGAACTGCTCCAGTGTGGGTCCTTTCCACAGGGGTACAGACTTTCAGGAATAGCCTGCTCCAGTTTGGGACCCTCATGGAGTTAACAAGTCTTGCCAACAAACCTGTTCCAGCATGGTCTCCTTCCTTCATGGGTCCACAGGTCCCTGCCAGGAGCCTACTCCATCCCTGGCTTTCCCTGGGGCTTTCCCTCCTTCAGGCATCCACCTTGTTCCAGTGTGGGCTCTTCTGTGGGCTGCAGGTGGATCTCTGCTTCCACATGGACCCATCCCAGGTCCCACTCTCTCTGATTTGTGTTCACACTGGAGTTCCAGTGTGTCCAGTACAGCAGCACAGAAACAGCAGTGATGCCCTGGCCATGTGCCAGTCCCTGTGCATCACCACTGCTGTCCTCAAAATGTCCCCAAGCACAGCAGGGTGAGGGGATCAGCACCACAACAGCAGGGAAAGTAAAAAGCAACCACAGATGAGCACTACACTAATGTACTGTAAGGCATCAAGCCTGGGGCCAGCACAGGAGTCTGCCCAAAGCAGCCAAACAGCAATAAAGGCTATAAATGCCATTTAACACATTCCAGTCAAATTTGTTGTTAGCTGTCACCCCCTTTGAGCCCTACATTACGTACCGAAGAGGGCTGCTGTGGTTTAACCTCAGCTGGTAACTCAGCCCTACACAGCTGCATGCTCACTGCCTCCCAGTGGGACTGGGGAGAGAATTGGAAGGGTAAAAGTGAGAAAAATCATGGGTTGAGATAAAGACAGTTGAATAGGGAAATCAAAAAATTGTGCATGCAAGCCAAACAAAACAAGGAATTAATTCACTGCTTCCTGTGGGCAGGCAGGTGTTCAGCCATCCCCAGGAAAGCAGGGCTCCACCACATGTCAGGGTTTCTTGGGAAGGCAAATGCTGTAACTCTGAATGTCCCCACTTCCTTCTTCTTCCCCTCTGTATACTGAGCATGATGTCACATGGTCTGGAATGTCCCAGCTGTGTCCTCCCCACTTCCCAAGCACCTCCAGCCTCTTCATCAGCATGGCAGTACAAGAAGCAGAAAAGGCCTTGGCTCTTTGTCAGTTCTGCTCAGCAATAAAAAAACAACTCTATTTTATTGTCACTGTGTTCAGCACAAATCCAAATCGTTGTCCTATACAAGCTACCTCGAGAAGAATTAACCCCACCTAAGCAAAAACCAGCACAGCTTCCAAGGTGGATATTCATAGCTGTAATCTCTCCTTCTGAGGGAAGATGTTCAACATCTTGAGGATTTCAGTCTTTGAGGATGTCAGGCTCTTGGAACTCTTATGTGAAAAGACTACAGTGGAATCAACCATCATTTTCTTTTGAAAACTTTTGTTGTAATTGATGCTGTTATTTAGTGATTTTGTGCTTTTCTGATGTAGAGGAAATGGGGAAGGTAATTATGCTGATCCAGTAACCCACATATGTATTTCTTGAAGGCTGTAGTACTTTGTCAAAAAATGTCTAGCAGTGTAGTCCTGCAACCAGTAATAGCAATTTTTCTTGCAGCTAATAATTTCATTCTCACATGAGGTGNTTCCTTGTGCTTTTTATCATTGTTTAACATCATAACTTCAGCCAGCAGACCAACAGTAACAGGAAGGATGGAAATTTAATTTGCATGGGTTTTAGGAGGTCTGAACTGAGCACGTTTTACAACAGTACTGAGAAATTTGTAAGGTAAAATCTAAGGTTTTTTCCTATACATCAATGCATCTGCCATGGTTTAAGCCCAATTGGAAACTACCACACAGCAACTTTCTTGCTCCCCTACCATGGGGGAGAATCAGAAGGGTAAAAGTGAGAAAATTCCTGGCTTGAAATATAGACAGTTTAATAGGGAGAGAAAAAGTCACGTTCACAAGCAAAGTAAAACAAGGAATTAATTCACTGCTTCCCATGGTCTTCCCCATGGGCTGCAGAGGAATCTCTAGTCCCATGCCTACAGCATCTCCCCTGCTCCATCATGGGGTTGTAGGTCCTTCCCACAGGCTGCAGTTCCTCGTGAACTGCTCCAGTGTGGGTCCTTTCCACAGGGGTACAGACTTTCAGGAATAGCCTGCTCCAGTTTGGGACCCTCATGGAGTTAACAAGTCTTGCCAACAAACCTGTTCCAGCATGGTCTCCTTCCTTCATGGGTCCACAGGTCCCTGCCAGGAGCCTACTCCATCCCTGGCTTTCCCTGGTGATTTCCCTCCTTCAGGCATCCACCTTGTTCCAGTGTGGGCTCTTCTGTGGGCTGCAGGTGGATCTCTGCTTCCACATGGACCCATCCCAGGTCCCACTCTCTCTGATTTGTGTTCACACTGGAGTTCCAGTGTGTCCAGTACAGCAGCACAGAAACAGCAGTGATGCCCTGGCCATGTGCCAGTCCCTGTGCATCACCACTGCTGTCCTCAAAATGTCCCCAAGCACAGCAGGGTGAGGGGATCAGCACCACAACAGCAGGGAAAGCAAAAAGCAACCACAGATGAGCACTACACTAATGTACTGTAAGGCATCAAGCCTGGGGCCAGCACAGGAGTCTGCCCAAAGCAGCCAAACAGCAATAAAGGCTATAAATGCCATTTAACACATTCCAGTCAAATTTGTTGTTAGCTGTCACCCCCTTTGAGCCCTACATTACGTACCGAAGAGGGCTGCTGTGGTTTAACCTCAGCTGGTAACTCAGCCCTACACAGCTGCATGCTCACTGCCTCCCAGTGGGACTGGGGAGAGAATTGGAAGGGTAAAAGTGAGAAAAATCATGGGTTGAGATAAAGACAGTTGAATAGGGAAATCAAAAAATTGTGCATGCAAGCCAAACAAAACAAGGAATTAATTCACTGCTTCCTGTGGGCAGGCAGGTGTTCAGCCATCCCCAGGAAAGCAGGGCTCCACCACATGTCAGGGTTTCTTGGGAAGGCAAATGCTGTAACTCTGAATGTCCCCACTTCCTTCTTCTTCCCCTCTGTATACTGAGCATGATGTCACATGGTCTGGAATGTCCCAGCTGTGTCCTCCCCACTTCCCAAGCACCTCCAGCCTCTTCATCAGCATGGCAGTACAAGAAGCAGAAAAGGCCTTGGCTCTTTGTCAGTTCTGCTCAGCAATAAAAAAACAACTCTATTTTATTGTCACTGTGTTCAGCACAAATCCAAATCGTTGTCCTATACAAGCTACCTCGAGAAGAATTAACCCCACCTAAGCAAAAACCAGCACAGCTTCCAAGGTGGATATTCATAGCTGTAATCTCTCCTTCTGAGGGAAGATGTTCAACATCTTGAGGATTTCAGTCTTTGAGGATGTCAGGCTCTTGGAACTCTTATGTGAAAAGACTACAGTGGAATCAACCATCATTTTCTTTTGAAAACTTTTGTTGTAATTGATGCTGTTATTTAGTGATTTTGTGCTTTTCTGATGTAGAGGAAATGGGGAAGGTAATTATGCTGATCCAGTAACCCACATATGTATTTCTTGAAGGCTGTAGTACTTTGTCAAAAAATGTCTAGCAGTGTAGTCCTGCAACCAGTAATAGCAATTTTTCTTGCAGCTAATAATTTCATTCTCACATGAGGTGTGGTACTTAATTGCTTTCTTACCGTGAAGGCCTTTGCAAGTTTGCTCAAGGGTTAAGAAAGTATATTCAGTTGTTCAGATTTTTATGCTTTAAAAATGAAGAGAAGCCTAATATATTTCTACTTGTGTAAATATATTATCTTGTATTTGGCTGAAGTTTGAAAAATGTAACTGGTTCTTCTGTATCGTGTATCTAAGCATGGGAAATGTAAAGAGTAAAACTATATAATGTAACTGATAACTGATTTTTACAACTTCAAGTGTAAATTCCTTGTTGATTTTCTTCAGTTGATTTTGACACCTTCCTTTGTCACTCAGAGTATTGCTTTCTTGCTCAAAATATTGTAGTGACAAAATATGAAATACTAGAGGTGTTTTCTGTAGCTCACAAGTGAAACTAAAAAATTTCTTTACCTACCTGAAGTTTCTTTCCTCTATCAGGACACATTAACTTTCCTCATCTAGTAGCATACATCTGTAGACTGAGTGCTCGTAAACTAATCTATGCCTATTAATATCAGAACAGTCAATCCTTTCAATACCTGCTAGTCAAGATTATGGTTTTATGTCAAGTGTTCATTACACAGTTACATTCAGATGTTACTGATGTTCTACCTGCTCACGTCATTAATCATGTTATCCTTTGTTCTTTTATTTAATGAGAAGCATTGACCAGAAAATGTATTGAGATTTTTTTTTTTTATAACTGGAAACCAAATTTTTCACAAACTTGAATCTCAAAACTACTTTGAATTTTTAGCTTTTTGAAAACTCAGGAAGTGACCATGCAAACTAATGGGTTTTGGATAGACTTTTAACTGAGGTTTTGGAAGGGCCATCGTAATAATGAAATTTAGCTTTTGCAGGATGAAAGGATGACTGAAAACTTCCAATAACTTCCTTCTGCTCAGATGGAGTTTGTTTTGTGGGGTTTTTTTGCTGTTTTTTGTTTGCTTTTTCCTCTTCTCTGTGCTAACCAATCATGTCTAATCAATCCCTCTCTTATTCACATTGTTAGTGCATTATTTTAGAGTAAGGTGTTGATAAAACCCACTTCTGTTAGTGTTTTGTTCAGCTTGGTGCCCTTGTTACAATTATACACCATTGAAGTGCTTCCTTCTCAAGATCCATACGGTGTCCATACATCAGCAGTGAGCCAGAGCTCTCACACCGTGCTGCATTAACACATCTGCACCCCTAGCTGAGGCCTCAGCAATCTGTGGATGTAATATACCATAAGGTAAGGTGTATTTGTAACTATAGGCTAAGGTATCTATAAATTATCAATGCCAAGGAATTGGCATCAAAACCAGTATTTATTAAAACACCTTTTATTAACTGTTATTAATGGAATTAAGATGTTACCTGTTCCAGCAGGTAACTGTTCACACAGTACTTTCACTCACTCCTTCACACTTCACTTGTACCCACACATAAAAATCACTCATGGCTACGTGACTGGAGCAGCAAATGTGAGCCTCTGACTCTGAAGTGGAGGCTCAGATTGGCTTTGATGAGACTTTGATGTGCTAGACACCTCAGCATGTATGCTGCTACAGTTTTCTAGCTACTGTTTCTTCATCCACAGCCACAGGTACCCATGGAAACATTCACACACACTTACACAGACAAAACTTTCTTAGTTTGGTTTTGAAACTTACTATACTAGCTGAAGTTGTGCTTCTCCTAAAAGCACTAAATTTCCTCTTGAAGGGTTTTGGGGTTCTCAAATCCACAGCCTTCAGCTCCATGACACTGAAGCAAACTGTGAGTGATCAGTCAGGAACATGTGGGAAGGATGGGAAGTGTTATGAAGAAATGTTTAGACACCTGACTGGGGATGTATTGTTTTCTGGAATTGTGATGACTTTACTTTGTTATATGTATTGATGTAATCTGTGGTTTGTGGGTGGTTGTGTTGGTGTGGGAGTTTTGTTGGGGTTGCTTTTTTGATTTTCTTTTGTTGTTTTTTTCCTTTGTGGTTGATTGGTTGTTTCCTTTAATGTCTTCTCTTTTTCCTTCAGGAAAATATTCTTCAGTCAGCTTCTAGGTAAAAAATAATTAGACCTATATGTACTTGACCCATGGGTTTTAATGACTGACATAAAAGAAGGGGGGCGTTGTTTTCATTTAAATGTAAAATGGGGAAATGGGGTACTCAGACTGGTGTACCCTAGTTTAATTTGAAAAAGTAAAACTAAGAAAAATTCAACCAATGAAATACATTCTCTTTACAATAGAAGTCACTTTAAGAAATGAATAAGAAATAGCTATTTCTTCAGTTCCTCTATTTTAAAACCAGTATTAATTAATAAAAAGGCATAATGATTCTAAGAGTACCCAGTGTTAGCCTATCTTTAATGAGACACATTGTGTGTAAATGTGCTTTTAGAAGAAAATGCAGTCTAGCTATGCCTTTTAAAGAATGTGTGTCAGTCTTAAAAATTAAGGATAAACAAACTCTTTTAGTATATGCTTGAAAATTCTAGATGAAGTAAAACAGCAAGCTGCGGTTTAGATTTAATTTGATCCAGTAATGGCATGTGCAGGCAGAAGAGGAGACTACATCTGATTTACCTTTGCAAATACAACCTGTTATTTTTGGAAAGGAAATTTTCTCTCATTCTTTATATAAGCTAAAATACTGTGATTTGATGAGTCTTGTTACTTTTGTATATTTTGCAGCTTTTAGAATTTCAAGGTGGGTTTTTCCTTTGTTTGGTTTTGAGGTTTTTTTATATTACTATTTTAGGGCAGTATTTTAATTCCCATCCTAGCTTTTGGTAGGATCTGGGAGGTTCTATGCCTTTTCTCAAGAAAGAACTCTGGTTTGTTTTTTTTTATTTAAGTCCTAATTTTTAAATTTTCTATATTAAAAAAAGTCCAACAATTGGCAACTTTTCTTTGTTTTACGCTGTTTTTATGACCTGGAATCGGTACACATAACAAGATTTGTTTGTTCTTGAATTTTTTTCCTGCCCCATTTTTGTTTGTTTATTCTTGTTGTCGTAGTATGTTTATGTTCATGAATAGTATTGGCTTCTACAACAGGAGATAGTTCATGTAATCTAATCAACATTCATATGATTTGATTATTGCAGTGAAAACGGGGCAAAACAGCATCAAAATCATCAACAGCAACCATCACAGACAACATAAAAAAATATTCCTTCAGGTATCAATGTAAGTTAGATTAGCTCATCTCTCTCCTGGTGGGAGTCTGTTCTAGAGCACCCAGCCAGGATGGCGAGGCCAGTGAAACACTCCCAGAGCAACTGGTGAAAGTCTCACTGCCAGGGCTGATTGTGTAACTCTCGATCCACAACCGTTTCCTGTTTATTAATTATTGATAATTGTCCTAGCAGTTTTCATTCTGCCGCTTTCTGCCAGCACTGTCCCTGAACGGCATTCTCCGAAAAACACGGAAGATAACAAAAACGTCTAGACTGTTATAGTTGTGGATTTTTTCCTCTTAGTTTAGAAAAGTTCTGCTGGCTATACCATGTGTTTTGTGAAAAGCGCGGTATTTGCTGCGGTGTTTTTTCCTTCCACTGTGTTGGGAGCTGGAGGGGCTGTGTGGGATGAAGCGGTGTTCCCGGGATGCGGAGGGGGAAGGATGCGGGGGGTGCCCGGGATGCGGGTGGAAGGCTGCAGTGTTCCCGGAGAGCCGCTGGATGGCGGTGCTGCCCAAGGCGAGAGCGCCCGGGCAGCCGCTCCTGGCGGCGTCCGGAGGAAAAGCTGTGCTTTCGACCAGTCCTGTGGTCCAGAGAACAACTTTTCCTGCTATATAGCCTCTTAACTAAATCAAAAATATCTATTATCTCACACTTACTTTTCACGTTGTTAGTTTAGAATTTTCTTTTTTTTTTTTTTTTTAATAGTTGCTGCTAAGGATAAAAAGCACCTAATTTTGCTTGTGCATAATACAGTACAATAATCATTTTTATCAATATCATGAGTGAATTTCGAAATATTGTGCCTAACTCTATAAGCAGTCTAAAGGAATAGCTTTTCCTGTCGTGTTCACATGAATAGCACAGAAAAACAAAAAGCTCAGGTTTAATACTGAGAAATTTAAATCGAGGAGAGATGATGGCCCAATAAAGCAAATTTTATGCCAATTTGACTTCATTCTGAAGCCTCTTCTAATTACCAAAATGCCTACAAACGAACTAATGTTTTGCTGCATAGGGGCTTGGGTGATTCCTGTATTCCCACTTGTGTCTTCCATAAGTCACATAGTAGCTCAAGAGTGAAATTCAAAAGGGAACTCAGAAATCCAGAAGTTTCCTGTTGTAACTGGTAGGTAAGAAATATCTTAGGATCTTTTAGTTTTTAACAGGTTAACTTGGTAAATAGAAGTGTGGTAATTGTGTTCAAATTATGAAACCAAGGTTTCTTAGGGTTTATGTTTGCATTGAGCATGATAAATATTATTGGGAAAACTTCTTAATGTCTGCAGAAAAGCTCAATACTTAAGAATTATTTATTTTGTAACTCTTTTGTTACCTGTTTAAAATAATCCCCCGTGCTTGTTAGCATGTCTTACATCATCATTTCGAACTGTATCCAAAAGTCTAAGAAGAGCTGAGATAGACTATACTTGTCTTTTCTCCAGCCTTGCCTCTGCTTCTTGTGAGAGTGAGGTTGTAAATCAGATGGAAAGGTGGAAATTTTTTTTTTTTTTTTT
>WEKY01002931.1:180964-213737 GCA_013390045.1 Picathartes gymnocephalus | reverse complement strand
TTTTTTTTTTTTTTTGACAGAGAGGGTCCTTTTTACTGAGCAATCCACATTTATGCACAGTCTCACCTCTTCAATAAAAACACAAAGATTGGTATGGGGTAATCTAACCTGGCAATTCTTGTGCTTAAAAAACTTAAGGAACAGGTTTAGTAACTATTTTATTAACAGTGCCTTGATAGCATGAGACTCTCCCAGAACTGTTTTGCCTGCGTTTTAGTGGCATTGCATTGAAATAAAGGAAGTAGGCACGTTCCACAAGTATATGTGAAATTAAAGCAATAGTTTTAAAGCTGTCTCATCTCTAAAAAGGTACCCAAACTAACCAACCAAAAACCTAATTTGCTTTTCAAATTATGAGCATTATTAAATATTACATGTTTTGCAGACAGATCAGTAAGATCAGCGCTGGATGCATCTCCTGATGTATACATCAAATCTTGCACTAAAGTTGGGTGTGGGATTCTTTGGTTTTATTTTTTGTGGGGTTTTTTTTGGTTGGTTTTATTTTTTAGAAAGCCAGAACTGGGTACTTTTCTTAATATAATTTGAAGTGAGGATTTGTCTTAGCAGAGTATTAGTATACTTGGATCATAATAGCTACAGTCTGACCTCTCCATTTCTGATGATATTGAGTCATGCTAAAACTATCTTCTGTTCTGCAGCTGGAAATGCAGGAAAATCTACAGTGTTCCTCATCTAGTAGTTCTCAAAGTGCTTTGAAAAGGTGAGAAACTCTGTCATTCAACAGATGGAGGAGGAAGTATTCAAATAGATTAGGTGGTTCCTATTGCTCAGTTGCAAAGCAAATCGGTGATCTGATTATGAACAGATCTTATTGAAGAAATAGATTCTTCACTTTCGGTGGATCTGCTTAGCTGAGGTACTTTTTAAATTTTAGGGAATAGGTTATGTATAAGTTGTTTTAAGAATTCAATTATTAATATACTGCATTCTTGGTATAGATACCATTACAGCTCTGTAAAGGAACTTTGTGAACCACAGCCTGGGTAGAGATAGACATTCTGGTATAAAGTAACAGGAAAAGTAGGCTTTATCCCTTGAACTTAGGAGCACTGCATTAGGTCAGCCCTACAGTTTTGCCTGCGCATGCTTTTTAATACTGGTGTTAATGAACATGTGTGACTGTTCTTACAGAACCTAGAACTCTTGTGGGACTTGCTTTTTAATCTGACATTTAATGGCCCCTTTTCTCTGT
Organism: Picathartes gymnocephalus; assembly: GCA_013390045.1. Classification (NCBI taxonomy): domain Eukaryota; kingdom Metazoa; phylum Chordata; class Aves; order Passeriformes; family Picathartidae; genus Picathartes; species Picathartes gymnocephalus. The sequence goes on along the minus strand of WEKY01002931.1, from coordinate 212,521 downwards.
GCTTGAGACTAGACTTCCATGCTATTAGTTTACAGCTGTGGTCCAGGAAAGATGAGGTTTCACTAAGATATCCAATACATAAAACACGTTTCTGACACATTGCACTGGCAGCACTGTATTGGTAGGCTGTGCTGTCCAGGGAATAAAGATCATTCTCTGCTCTGTGCTTTAAGGCAGCACTGCTGTCCTGAGAGGGCATTTACAGCATTCTCTGCTCAGAGAAGTAAAGACATCAGTGATGTGTTCTTCACAAACCTTGTGTGTTAGCCAGTAGAATCGTTGGCTTTTCTCCTCAGCTCTCAGATAATTGGAGCTTTCAGAGGAAAATAGGATTCTAAATGTGGGAGAAGAAATCCTTGAGAGAATTTGTTCTTCACAATATCTAAAAAATTTTGTAAACAGTATAGAAATTCATCACAGTGTTTTGGCAACATCGAACATTGAATACAACCAGATAAACTAGAAATAGATTCTTGTGACTTTAATTGCAAAATTTCTTTGAGGCTAAGGTGTAATGCGACTGAAATATGTCTCTGCCTTGTCTAGATGTTAGAATGTGGGAGCCGTGTAGTTTAGCAGGATGGTGATACCTTTTACAGTTACTCAGTGTTAGGGTGATTACTGCTTAGCAGAAATTCCCCTGTTATAAAATGTCTTAATTTCCTATGTCTTTTGTAAGGAAGGAGTCATCTGCCAGGGATTTTCAACAGGAAATTAATAATTCATAGGCAGTGCAGTGCACCAGGTCCATTTCCCATTTCTTTCTGGGCTGTATAGTTACAATAGGATGTACTTTTGTCACTATGGAATTGAAAATATAACTCTAAATGTACTAAGCTGACTTTTGTGTTGAATAAGATAATTTTATTTTGGCAGTCACTTTTACTGATTGTAACATTGGAGTATTTGCTTGCATAAATTGGGGGTCATGTACATTTCTTTTGACAGTTTTAGTGCTCCTGTTATGATCAAAAGAAGTCAATAAAAATCATATTAATGTAGAGTAAGGGTTTAGGACCAAGTTTTTAGGTTCTTGTTAGGTTTTTCTAAGCATGGCCCATGATGGATTTCTGTGATAGTATGTTTTTATAAATAAAGAGTAATCACATTTTTATGGGTGTGCACATCTGGTTTGTTTTCTAATTTTTCTGTATTCTTAAATGTCACTATATCCAGAGCACACCAGTATACTCCATCTTCATGGGATGCTTAGTTCTAAGTTAATGGTACCTGTACTTTGCCTGCTGGAAGCTGATTTTTTCCCCTTGGCTTTCTTGTTAATTTTTACATGAGAAATGCATCAGCTTCTCTATTATAATGTAAATGCAAAATCAGATTGTAAGAGTAGTTTGGAGAGGGTGAAACTTTTTTAGTTCACTAATGCAGAGGCTGCATCAGGAATTTGCTCAGGCAAAGATGTTTGTTATTATGTAGGTTGTATAAAGGCTCATTATTTGGTAGGCATTTTCCAATTTTAGAGGAAATTTGTGTTTCGAGGACTTTAGAACTGAAAACATAGGGGAGGAGAGGAGGGTTTGAGTTTAAAAACTATTTCAGGGCCTGAGAATTAAAATTATTTTATATGGGTAATATTTTAAAATGATGCTATTGTTCCTAGAAATGCCATCTAGAAGAAGAATGAATTGTACCTATTTTGAAGGGAAGGGGAAAAAAATTCTTAAGTCTCCAATACGATAAATATGACAAAAGGTAGGAAGATAATGCAGATGAATATAAATAGCAATTTTATTGTACTTACAAAATTTTTCATAGGGTTAGAAAAGTAGTTAAACGTATCACATGACTTACATGATTTGATTCTAAATTCAGAATTTCCACAGCATGTTTGTGTCTATTCTGTAATGTGAATAGAGCATAGTCATTTATTTGCCAAAAAAAATAGGCATAAAAATAGATCTTATGATATTACATGATAACATGCATCACATGAATAGCATATATCATCACTCAGAATTCTGTCCTGGTAATAAGAGATTTAAAATGGGCACGAAAGGCTTTTCTTGACATTTAGATAGTTGATGCTTTCCTATTAAATAAAGGGTAGAATTCAAAAGTTAAGGAAATTCTGTGCCAGTGGTAATTGTGGACTAGTGCTCCATTAAATGAGTAGTTAAAATGGTGCTGTTTTATGTTCTTTGTTGTTGTACAGTAATTATGCTAGGCTCTTTCTTTTGCTTGTGGATCAACTTGAAAACTGTTGATGCTGTGTAAATAATAGCAACTCTGGGCAAATACACCTTTTGAAGCCCTATAAATTCCATGCATTTGTAATGTAATCTTGGAAATAACAGTGCCATTCTATAAAAGGTAGTAAAACTACAAATGCCACAACAGTTCTTGTAAACCCATACCACTATTAAAATACACAGCTCTTTATAAAAGGGCTGAATACAATTCTTCAACGATGTGACAGCTGCATAAACATGAAAGCTGCTGAAGTGGTGTGTCATAATGGGAGGGTTTGCCAAACCTGCCATGTTCTGTGGGTGCACAAATACCATTAGATAGTAAAGGGACTATGGCTTCTAAATCTATTTGGTTATTCTGAAAACCTCCTTGCAAGGTTTAAACTGACACTGCAAAGAGATATACAAAGTGCACTTAATCCTGCCAAGTGGTAGCTTGAAGTAGGCAGGCTGCTGCTGAAGTGCTTTCTTTGATGCCAAGTGCAGTTTAAGGCTTGCGGCCTGTCACCAGCGGCTGAGGCCGTGTGACACAGCGCGCTGGGGCCACGCGCTCTGGTACTGCCGCTCCTCCTTCCAGCAGCTCCCACTCACCAGGTTCAAAGATAGATTTCCAAAATCTATGGAAAGGTGTTCCTTTGCTATCCTTTAACATGGTGGGGGACTTGCAATTTTCTTTGTTCTACTTTTAATTTGCTGATGTTACAACACCTGAAACTGCAGCTTTTTTGGTGTGAACAGGCCTGAGGCCGACAAAGGAGGAACTAAAATGCAGCAAGGACTAGAAAATGAGTGAATAAGCAAGCAAATTGTAGAACTGCATGTTCACTTGTTCTAGTGAACAAATATTACTGCAACTTATGTACTGAACAAATTAGACTGCTTCCTACGCCTTCAAAAATTGCAGAATTTGCACATCAGGTGAGCTGGAGATATATGCTAACAGTGGTCAGTGGGGTCCCCTCAGCCCTTGGCTTAGAATAAAACTCAAATTCATGGTAGCAATAATGTCAATGGGAAGTAAACTTATTTAAAGAAAATTATAAAAATAATAGGAAATCTACCATGAATCAAAACATAGCTATTTATGTTTCAGTTAGTGAATTGTGGTACATTCTATGTATTTGTGTATTCTGCATTTTTAATGTAATTCTATTTTTTTATGAAGAACTATATGTGCCAAGAGATTCTTTTTAAATTAATTAAAATTAATTTAATTAATTTCTATTAATATTCTAGGTTGTTTTAAGGATACAGTACTGTATGTCTACTGTTGATTTCAAGTTTACTAAAATTCACGTCTATGTTACAACTTAGAGAAAGCAGAAGGGAAATAATTTAAAATCACACACACAAAAAAAATCAAAGTAAATTTTTGAACAGTTTGGATAAGCAAGGCTTATGGATATTTTGTCTGTTGATTTAAAAGAATGCAAATATAATAGGTTTTTAGAAATAAAGCAAGTAATACAGTGCCCCTCTGACATTTTTTCAGATGAACAATTTTTCAGGAAGATTACAAGGCTGAGTAGTCAGTTTTTGAGAGGTGGAGTATAGTTTAGTTGGTGGGCCTGCTGTGATTGGAATTGATTAATGGGTGTTGTGATAAGCATAGAAACAAATCAGTGGCAGCTTATCCTGCTTTCAGCTGTCACAGCTGTGCCTCTTCACTCTTCTTCTGGCCCTATCACACTCCCTGGCAGCCTTTAAAGTACCTCCTTCCCAGTGGAATTTCTGCAAATCATCTACTCAAATGCCAAGATACCCTAGAAGCAGCTGTGTCTGAGAAAATTTGTTCAGGCTCACATATTTGTTGTGATGAAGAATATTACGTTAGAGAATCCTTTCCTCCTGCAGGAGGAAGCATGCTGTGCCATACCCTGAAGAGAGAGTTAAATGATGATTCTGATGGGCAGGTGGGCTCCTTAGTCAAGAACTTTCAATGCTGCTTGGAACAGGAACACAGTTTGCAAACCTGCTGGCTATGAGATATCACTGCTGCTGCTTGACAGTTGCAATAAATAACCCCTGAATGTTAATTTTATTGCTAATGGCTTGAGAGAAGCAATCCTGTTATGAGTTTAAAATCCTGGTAGCTGCCTTTTTTTGTTGTAATATTCAAAAGATTTTTAAAGATGGTTTCAAATGCAGGTTTTAGAAGTTTTGAATGTGTTTTGAAGGTATTTCCCTGGTTTCCTTAATGGGAACTGTGATCTCCAGTGTGATCATAGATGCAGGTAGTTTGAAGGAATCATGCAATTTCAACAGAAAATTACTGGTATGTGGATTTTATACTAAATAAAGGTGAGAGACCCTGAGGTCCCTTCCAAGCTGGCATTCAATGAGACGAACTTTTTGTTACTTCATGGATTTGAGGAGAATAGCCTAGGAATTACATACTTTTCAGGATATGAGACTTAATGTTCCGTAGGATTTCTCCGATTAGTTACAAAAATATTTTGTTCATTTTCTTGAAAAGTGAATAACCCTAGAGTGTGGAAATAATTGTACTACTCTTTCTGGACAATTTGTAAATTTTAATACTTAGGTGGTAAATAGTCTTTTTATGAAATCTCTGGGTACTGTATACCTTTGTTGGTTTCTCTGTATGCTTTCTTGAAGCAGCTGTTCCAGCATTACTAATAAATATTAAGAAATGTTTTTATCAAATTCGGGCAAATTAAATCTGAATTTAAAAGCAAATTATGCACACAGGTGGTCTCATCTCTGGTTAAATCTTCAGGATGTCTAACTGATCCGCCAAAGTAGTGTACAGTTTATCCACTGTGTTACTGTATGAACAGGAATAAGTTTAGACTATTTGGGAAAATAAGTACTCACAACTAAAAAGATGATTTGCTACGCTTCTATTGTAAGTACATGTACAGTTCCTGTGTTCATTATATAGAGTCAACTAAGTCACATTAGTGGGAAACTGCTTCTCAATGAGACTAAAAAAAATCTTTTATTTCAATTTTTAATTATATTTTACAGAGGAATATATCTAAGACTGTTTTTTAAAATCATGTTGTTTGTTTATGATTATATCGTATGTCAGCTGTATCTTGTAATGTCTTCTGGCATACGAAAGCAAACAAAGTCATGTTACATTAATGAGTTACCTGAGACTGCTTGACTATAATTCCATGCTCCTTTGCTATAGAAAAAACATGACTGAATCCTTAACAGCTTTTGAATGAAAGCACCTACAATTATGATATGATAAAGTCTGTAGGTTTTTATGACTCAGTGCATTCAGTTTTCTTCATTTTGTGGGTTTTGCTTCAATTTAAATTTGCATGATCTGCAATAAAAAAAGGTGGATATTTTAATTCAGTACAACTTAAAATTTCCCTGTTTCTCTACTATCTAGTGCTGCCAAAATTGAATATTTTAAATGAGAAATGATTAAAAGGAAAGAAAAAAAGTGATTATATGTAGTTCACATGTAGTGTAATTGTTAAGTTTTCCACATCTTGATCTGCTACGGGGGGACTTGTTCTTTGGGAATTCAGCCTGCACTTTTGTCCTTCCTGTGATTACTTATTTCAAGCTTGATAGAGAAAGCATCCACTGTTGTATCATTTCTTTAGCGCTAACAGCTTTTATTCTCTTCAACAAGTGTTTACAGAAAAGTGTTGATGCTTATTAATCTGTTTCTTGTCTTACAAATGTGCTTATGCATGATTTGTGGTAAAATTGGCATTTCTGACAGCTCTCAGTGTAATCTGCATAGAACAACAAGATTGTTACATTGAACAGATGTGGCTTGGAGTTGTTATTCTTTGTAATTACCATCATTAAGTGAAAGCATGTGTCAATCAACTTTGTACTTTAAACACACCACTCATTTGTGAGACACATGCATCTGCATTTCAGATACAGATCTAAAGTACTTGGGTTTGAAATTTATTTCTGTTGTTTCTATTTAATACAATACTCCATGAAACACATAATGCCCAAAGATGTCAAAGCAACAGATCATTAAGTTAAGAAAGGCTTTACTGGGGGTTCATCTAGATACTTTTGTTTTGGAGGAAGAAGTGGGGAGGGTGATAATAACAAATTCATCCTCCTTTATTGGTGTAAAAGAAAGGCATTTAAGTTTAATTTTATAAATTTCCGAAGTCACTCTCCTATCTTCATGTTTGATTACTACTTTCTTATTTGAGGGAGGGAAGTTCTGTGTAATTTGATTATTTGGGGGCAAAAAATGAATCTGCATCAGTGAACTGACATATACTGTCTTTTGAGAATTAATGTTTGGGTCATTAATGTTGCCGGGTACCTTTCAGGATCACAAATGTTCATACTGGTAACAAACAGGATTAGATCAGGAAATTATATTTTGAGTAGAGTTGAAAACACAGGGGTCTTAGCTTGATTGCACAGCAAATGACAATAGAATCTGACTGAAGCACACAAAAGCAGGGACGTTTGGAGATGACATTCATTTTCTCCTTGTCTCCTTCTATGTGGACTTCAGTTCTTTGTGTCAGGGACAGTAGAGATGATGGCACCTATGTACTGTGGGTTTTTCACCCTGTGCTGTGACACTTCTTTAGTGCCAAATAAGATGAACTTGCATATAAGCCACTAAGTGACACTCATCATGTTGAGGTGGAATAGACTTCAGTTTTTGAGGGTATTTTAACCTCTACCTTTACAATGAAAGCATTTGTACTGTGATTATTTTTTTTTAATCCTCCCACATTAATGAAAGAGGAAAAAAAATTACATTTTTATCCTTCAATTTCCTCAGAACATATTCTTTTAGATCTTTGCCTGCTGCATTAAAGATGATTCTGGTGTCCTGTATGTGGTGCGAGTCATATCTACTTTCTGACAAAAAAAGCATTGTATAACTATCCTTAGGAATATTTCATGAAAATATATTGTTTAGATTCTTCCAGAGGCACATAGGATTTCATATGGATGCTGATTATTTTTTAGACCCTAATAATCTTATTCTTACTGAATCTTCCAGGAGTACTGAAATAGAAATTTTAAGAAATCTATTTGAAAATTAGAAGCCAGATGAGCTACAGGCAAAGAATAAGTAATAAAGAACAAGGAAATAACTCTTCTTTTCATTGAATTGTGAAGAAAAAATGTTATTTGCAGCCCAAGTCTAGTGTCACATATAGAACTAGAAAAAACATGGCAATGACATAGGGAACACAGCAGTACAGTCTGACAGATACTGAAATCAAGTGTCTGTTCTAATCTCATCCCTTTCAGTTAAAGAAGAAACTTTCTGACAATCACTTGCAAGTTATTTGGCAGTTGTGTAAAACCAATCACGGGCAGGCAGGAAAACCAGGCCCCATACATTGATTAGTACTTAAATGGTCCCAGCCACTCTTGCAGGTCTGGTAATTTTCGTTGCCATTAATTTCCCCACCTGTTGATGGGGATGATATGTGGCTGCTTGGAGTTTATAACCATGTTGGTAAAGCAGTTTAGCAGTGTTGCAAGTCCCACAATATTGCAATGTGGGAGCAGAGGAAACCCTTGCTGCCTCTGTGACTTTGGATAGTTGTCCATTATGTTTGCAGACTTCCTATATGGAAGTGACTGGACTTCTATTGGAGCGAAGTGCTGGGAAGAAGATTCCCTTATACACTTTAATATAATTTTGTTCAAAATAAGGAATTGAACCGTTGAAAGGGCTGGAATTGAATGTGCCAAAAACTGCCTCATGTAGACCCAACTGAAACCAAGACCTGTGAGATGTCAAGGCAGCTTGCCATGGTGGTGTGCTAACCAACTCTATCACCCTTGTTTATGAGCAAGGTTGTAGAAGCTTAGAATGTCTTGATTTTTATTTACCCCTGCCCTGATCTGCTAGGCTAGTGAAATTCAGGGTAGATATTCTGATATTTCTTGCATGACTGCATTGTCTTTCAGCTTTTTCAAATATAAGTTATGAATAATGAAAACTTCCCATTTTCCTCAGTGCAGAGAATTGTACATGAAGTACCATATAAATTCCAGTTATCTACTATTACATTTTCGCATATCATGATAAAAGAAAATTTGATTTCAAGGAGTAAGGGTTCATTTCTGGTGCTTTTTCCTAATCAGTGGTTTTCTTGCTCTTAGAAGTCATCATAGCCCATCGTTGAAGATAATGTCACGTCTGCTTTTAAGTTTTGTTGTGTACTTTATTTTAAGTGTTGTAGAACATCTGCATAGTATTCAGTAAGGAAATGTAGGACTGGACACTGCAACTCACAGTATACAAGAGATATGGTTTGCTTCTGTGGTGGAACTCCAGTATCTCTAGATTTCCTGCAGGCACAAGTATTGTTTCTTGTAAATTGTTATTTTAATGGTTGAACCTTCCAGGAAACTTGGTGTTTGGCATGTTTGCTATCAGATACCAGCTTTATTTTAGTTATTCTAGCATGTTATGCTTTCAATTACTTAAAATGTAAGGAAATACTATATGGAGGTAATGAAAATAATTAAAAAGAGGTACAAATTTTTTTTACATGTTTGATTTTATTTTGGCAGTTTACTTGGATCTCAAAGGTTAGTATATTTTTTACATTAATTACTCTGCTTTAGAACATGATTTTGTTTCTTGGCAGTAGGGTCCTACTATTTATTTACACGTATAAAGGGGACAGTTGTTTAAACAAAATCTTTGCTCACTAAGTTAACATTTTCATGGGCACAATGGCAGAAACAAGAGAAGAGAATAATCTGAATTGCACATTGTATGCAAGTAGAGCAGACACTTTATTCAGTCCAGGCTTTAACATTTTTAAAAAATCTGTGTATTTTAGGGAAGTTGTACTATTGTTCTGCAGGGAGAAGCTTGTAGTTTCTTGAAGAGGGTGAAATAAAATATTTAAGTATATATAAAAAAGAAGTAGATTCCTGGCCTTCTGACCACAGAGTTCCACTGAAGTAGAAGCTAGATTATGAAGAAAGTTTTTCTCCAGATGTTCCTAAAATGATTGTTATTTAAAATAAGCTGAAGGCATATTCTAAATAAGTTTTGCTTTGGGTTAACAAGAGATAATGTACTGTTAGGCTATATTTAACCAAAAATTTCTATATCCTTGTGTCAACCCTTAGTGCTTGAAATTTGGAAAACCAGCCATCATTAGCATCCAGTTTTTGAGAACTTAGAAGAAATTTAAAATTTTTTGTACCAATCCTTCCTTTTCTTCTTGTCCCTGTGATATTATTTGAATGGAGAAAGGCAGCTGAAAACATCCTTTGCTTTGTTTACAGTCAAATATCAGAGTAATTTATTATACTCTAATTAGAAACTATGACTAGACTTGATCTTAAAGGTCTTTCCAAGAGTAAAGGATGAATGTTCCATGAAAAAGAAGCCAACTTTTTCCAAGGACTTGTAATTTTATTATTATCTTGGAAATGACTAAGGTTCTTTTCTTTGGAAATGGCAGCAAAAGAGAGCAAAGTTTATATCACTTTAACTTATTTTCAATACATAAAATTAGGAGGTTGAAAGAGTGGATTAATTTACTCTTATCCCCTGAAGCTATATAAGTTAGAATGTTAAGAAAAGTGTAGAAAAAAATGTTGTTTGTAAAGATGTTTCACTGTTCCATGTGTGCTCAGAGATAGGCTTTTGCAGACATTCAATGGTATTCATTTCTCTTATGCATGTTTTATTTATTTTACTTTTAAATGTAGAACCACAAACAAATTTAGCAGTAACTATTTAGGGATGTTGTATGTCCCTAAAATAGGATGTGTTTGAAATCTGGAATAGGCATATGTTGTGTTGAGAATAGTAAATTTCTTGTAAAAATCCACCTATAGGGTATTTTCTCCCCTTGAGGTGCATATATAGTTTTCATGAATGTTTATGAGGTTTACAGAACTGCAAAGGGAAATGTGCACCCGAGTATATGTTGTATATATGATATTAACGTCCCATAGGGCTTTTGTGTTCTCCTTCATGTGCTATGGAACCCAGAGATGCACAAAAGATCAGCTTAAGTCTGACATTTTGTTTGTTATATTTGGCAAAATTGCTTTTGAGTGTAATTAGCTTCTGCCAAACCTGTTCCTGTCCCATTTTGGCAGCAGTCTGAATATTTATTGATACATGTACATGTGAGCAAATTTAGTTGCCTAAATATGAATTGACAGCTGAACTAAAACTTTGGCTTTCTTGATGGTTTATGGTGGGTTAAATGGAGATTAGTAATTGTTTTAACTGTTGAATTTTTACTTTTTGTATTCTCATGACTTTAGCCTTGTTCTGCTTGAATACTAAAATTATCTTCAGAATATTAATCCAGTGCCTTGAACCCTTCATTCAGTAGCCACAGCTCAAACAGTTCTGCTTAAATTTAAGATCTATTCCAAAAAGTGAAGAAAGCATTTTACCTGTGGATAATGAGATCTGACAGTACCTGAGCTGCAGAAGGAGATGAAATCACTATCCATAGAAAATAATATTTTTTCTACATATTCAGGTTAAATGTGTGCACATCCTGGTAGCTGAAACATCTGTTTCTAGCTTGTTGTTCCTCATGGCTGCTTCTCAATTGGATTTCCTCAAGCAGGTCCAATTCTTGTCACCTTAGCCAGGGTCTGTTAACTATCACCACTGGCCCCACATTAAGTAGGAGGTTCAGGGCTAAGCTAATAACTCTCCTGCCTTTCTGACTGATCACAGTGATTCTCCCTGTGGCTACTTATCATGCTCTGCTCCTGTGGGAGGGTTATCTTTGTCTCTTCTTCAGCTGGGAATTATTTTTGTTTTCTTCATTCCGAAGTTTTCAGGGGCTAATTCTGAAAGCCTTGTCACTTTCTGAAGCAGGTGTTTGATTTCCATCCATTATTTCTCCCCTATCAGTTTCCTGCTCTCTCACATATCTAAATTTTGCTGCTGTCCTTTTCTCTGACTGTAAATATAACTGCTAACTTTCAAAGCAGAAATTGTAACTAGACACGAGGCAGAATGGATGCAATAGAAACAGGAACTTAACGCTTGTTCGTGTGAACCTCGAATCAATTTCTGTGTTGTCACAGGTGAAGTGATTTTCATGATTTTTGCTTTAGTGTACAGTGCTGCTTAACATTTTAACATGTCCTATGTAGCTTATTAGGCTGTACCTACCATGAGCTTTCTAAGAGAGCTCAGGAGAGTTGAGTGAGAGAGAAGAACCTGCAAAACTGTTGATTTATGGTCATTGGCTGCCTTGGAGCCTCACATAAAGCATTACCAAAGTCTATGAAATTATTTTGGTTGGCTTAAATGGGCTTTGAGTAAGGCCCAGAAAGAATATTAGAGCATTCACTGGAGGCTTTGTGCTTGTTAGGAATTTTAGAAAAGATGGTGGTAGTGCAGGCAAATCCATGTGTCTTTCCTGGAAGTCCTTCTATGGAATTATAGAGATTGCTGCCCTATCATTGGGGGGAAAAAAAAAAAAAAGCCGAAAAGAAAGAACTTTAATCAGATTTGAAAAGTGTATCAGGCTTGATATAATGTGCCAACAGTTTGAGAACATTTCAGTTAAAACTAAATTCATTTAATTCTCACATTGGGGTCTGATGTGCTATTTTGGCTGTTAAATTCACCCTCTCTTATGTCACCTGTATGAACTGTTCACTTGATAAATGGAAAAGACACTGGTGTAAAGTGTTTGATGGAGTTTGTGTTTCAGGGAAAACTCAAATTGGGTGGCTAAAAAATTTGGCAAAGAGAAGCAATATTGTTATCTGCTGTATTTAGGTCTGGGAAAAAAGCTTCCTGGGTCACAAATAATACTGTGGAGAATTGAAATGTTGTTTTACTGAGTGAAACTAGTTTGTTATCCAGTTCAGCTTTGGTTTTTGTCTGCATATGAAGAGATAAACACAAGGATAACCCTGTGTCTTGTGAATGGTAGCTTTTCAAATTGAAAATAAGGGTAACCACTGCACAACCCTCACACAGTTGTGTTTCTCACCTTTTATTTTATTATACTACGGTTAGCTTGGATTGGGATTAGTCAGATCAGTCACAAAACTTGGTATAAGCAGGGACAACCCCTCAGTGAACAGCTAGTTTTTCATCCTAACAGGATCTGCTTGCTTTCACCTTATCATGCCAACAGCTGTGAGGGCTGAACTGAGTTATTAGGAGCCCTTGAAAAATTTTAATGATTTCAAATAAGATCTCTCCAAATCTATTAAGCAGCTACTGTATTTTCAGTCCATGATGTAGTACTGCAAACTCTTAGATCTCTTCTAAAGGTCATGAAATGAAGGAAAATTGGTGATGGCAGCAGATGAGAAATGGAATCTGAACTGAGAGGCAGCCTAAATAGGAATGCTCCTCAAACTGTTCATGAGCTAAGTCTTACAAGGTTGCATAGCATGTGTCAGGAATAGTTGGAAGTGAACACAAGAGAACAGCAATGAAAAAGAGCACTGGAAACTGAAATGTGAAGAAAATAATGGCAAAAATTAATAAGGAGAGATGACTGGGAGAAAATTACAGGAAGAGGTAGGGATGTCTGGGAAACATAATAAAATAGATAAAAAATCAGAAAGCAATTGAGCACCCAGATGTCTTGTGATTGTGCACTCCAGAGAGACACGGCAGACAGGAGAAGAGAACAAGGATTGCCATCGTAAGAGTTCTCTTGCCAGTTAACAAACTCTTTTTTAATTTGTTGCTCACCTATGGGTGGTCATTTCATTGTTTCTTACTGTCCTTTAGTCATAGTGTCCTTTTGAATCTCATCCTTTCCAACCCATTCTCTTCTTTCCATTCTTATTTTATTGTTCTATTTTTCCTAAAATATCTGAAGCTTTCTTCTTTAAACACTGTAGTTGGGTCACAAGTGGTGTGGAAATGTTTCATTGAAAGGGCTACTAGAAGAAAATTCTTGTCAGAATTTTTTCCAGTTTTTGTTCATTAATATTTAAATATTTAGACTATTATGTAAGTATAAAACATTATTAGCTAAGCTCTGACTATAACTTACTCTAAGTCTCATTCCTAGCTGATTAAATTAGGACAGTGATCTACGTGGTCAGCTCGGCTGAGCAGTGGCAGGCAGGAGATTTATTATTTCAATCACTAAAACTTGCTGGGGAGTTTAGTGAAACTCCCATCCAACATAATGGCCATGTTTTGGTTTAAGTTGCATGTTGTTTATTCTCTTCAGAAAGTCTGAACTAAGCCACTTAAGCAAAACTATGAAACTGAAAAGCCTGTATTTCTTGCTTTTATATCTGCAACATCAAAATAAATTTAACAGGAGTAGATAGGGCATTACAAATACTAATGAAAAGTAAACAAAAATGTCTTTCTGGGGTGCTAGTCTGGGGTACTAGTCACTTAAGCACACAGAATACTAGAAAATATTGCTCAGAATAAAATAAAATACTGCTTTTTAAAGCATATTTTAATTAATTCGGCAAATATCAAAAATATGACTGACCATGTAGAGGAAAGCAAAGAAGGGAATAAAGAGATGAAAAAGATGACAGAAAAGTTATTAATAGGTCTGTAATGATCGGAAGTTTATTCTAGGGTTGAGGTAAAACTTAATGGTTCATAAATAGCAAATTCATTATGTTTTTAATACTCAGGTTATATTAACACTATATAACATCTTTATGGTACCATTAGTACCACTTAATCCTAAACTAAGTTTGGAAATAAACATTTCCAAATTTTTTTCATGGAACAATTGGCCAAATAAATTATTGTTACAATAAATGTTACCTGATTAGTGCATAGCTCGTTCAATCATAAACAGACTATTAATGTTGTATGCCAACTCTTGCACAGAGTTCTTAAATGTTAACAAATTAATTTATTTTAAAGGCCGTATCAAGGTGAAAACACCAGGGCCTTAGGCAGTAGGACAATACATCACAGAGCCATTTCTCAATCAGTTATAGTAATGGCAAAGGATATGTTAAGACATAAAATGTGATATGGTTTGTTAAATATTCATTTATAATTTGCATTCATTATTAAATCATGTGTTAGAACTAATCTTTAATCTCAAAAATACGTAATGTGTCATGAAGTCTATTTGAAAACATAACAATAAATATTTTATGCTTTTTATGTTGCTTTTTAAAGGTTGACTAGAATACACCAAAATGCTTGTCATTAAAGTAATTTAATTATTCCAAGGAGAATTGGTCTACACTGATGTTGATTTCAATAATTTATTTCAACCTTTAGGTCAATATTAAATAAATACCTGTTTGGGAGATGGGCTGTTCTATGATTAATGACAATTGAGCTCCCCCAGCCCGCCATACCACATTGTAGTTCATTGTCTGAAGCCTTGCGGTGCAATGCGGTAGCTCCCAGAGGCTGATTTTCCCCAGGTCCCGAGCAGTTTGCTTGGTGATTACAGTGCAGCTGTTTCACTGCTTGTGTCTGCTGGAGATCTTTATATGACATAGCTTAAACATTTGTGCTGCTGGGAGGTGTACTGCCTGCAATGTCATATTTGCTGAATATCCACAGAACTGCTATTCCATTTCCAGTTCATACCCTGAGAAGAAAGGCCTGTATGAGAGGGGTGAGGGTGACAGAGAATGATTTGTATTGTAGAAGACTAGGAGCTATTCAATGAACCATGTAAAAACAGTTCATTAAAATGTTGATGTGCTTGATTGGTTAATGCAAAGAGAGCTTTATTGCTGTCTTATAAAACCTCAGTAACTTCAGGTTGGAGTCAGAACAATGCATCTGTAGTAATGCAGACAAATACCCCAGTTTTGGGTTAAGAACCACCAAAAAAGCTGGCAAGAAACAATAATCTCAGTCTTACTTCCAAACTAAAACACACTTGAGTATTTATCTTGTACAGCTACAGAATATCTATACTTAGTAAAAGATTTTTGGACAGAGCTACCGTGCATCAAGATTTCCCTGGATCTTTTCAACCCTGATACGTCTGTTAGTTGGGATCTGAGGTGTTTAGACATTTACTAATTCTGCAGCACTTGTGCCAAGGCTCTGGCAATACTTGGGATGCTCTTAAGGTATGTACTGTGTCCTGTGTGTGCCCTTTACACCTCACCTTATATACGGCTCTGGAAGAATTTTGGTTATCCTATTTTTGGAGACCACTGTAAAGAAAAAACAAGTTAAGCCTCTAAATTGTACTTCTCATTTAACTGTTGACTTGACGTATAAGTAAGCGCTTATTTGAAAATAACTTCATCAGTGAAATGGCCTTGTTTTTTAGTTTGTCCTGAACAAAGCATGTGCTTGCCCTAATTAGATGCTATGGGATTAATATCAGCAGAAGTAAATCTACAGTAAAATGAAGTTTCCTGGTTCCTGTCAGAGGCAGTGGCAGAGAAAACTACAGTTCTTCACACCAGCTTAGCAGGCAACTAGCAAAGACAGAGTGCAAGGAGAATGGACATCCTGCAGATTGTCCAAAAGCAAAGAAGTTGGCTTGCATAGGAACTGCAGGAGAGTGGGTGGAGCTGTCTCAGAAGCCTTGCTGGGCTGCCTAAGAACTTACGATGAATTGGGTTGTGATTAATAAAGTAATGAAGCAAACTTCCCTCCCTTAAAAGCAATGCCCTCACTGAACTGTAGGGAATCTTCTCTTATTACTCACATTCTTTTGAAAACTGCTAAGACAGGAAAGGAATCTCTTTAAAAGATGCATAGTCAGAGCAAACCTCTGACTCCTAATCAGCCACATCCTCTCCCTATCCTTCTGGAGAATATGGACCATCAATTTCCCCATAAGATGAAGGGGAGGCAAAGCAATAGTTTAGCATCCTATGCATTATCTCTCTTTTTATGATTACAAATAGAGCACTTATGTTCACTGACCCGTATCTCATACCAGACACCAGTAGCCAGGTCCAGATTTAGGTTATTGTTCCAGCATGGGATTAGGCCATGTGATCAGAATCAAATTTATCTAATATGATCACTTGATTGTGACATTTCTTCCTGGGGCTGTATGTATGCACAGCTGAAACTTGAAGACATAAAGCAAATGCTCCTAAGGCCCAAAAGAACAGTTGTCAGTGCTTTTATAATGAGCTTCAGAAGGATTGAGGAGACACTCTCTATTGGGTTAATTAAGCCGTCCTGTTGCTTGCAAGTTTAAAAGTGAAAAGTGAGTTTGCTCCCCATGTGGCTTTCCCAAACTCTTTCAGCTGTAGCTCTAAGCTTAAATGACCCTCAGTCCTGCAGCACATCAACTTGATGTATATAATTGATTGCTAAACATTTTTTGCAGCTTGTGAAATGGTAAGGCTAAAAAAAGTAATATGTGAATGTTGATTAAAGTGCTTTTGTAGAGAGGGGTCAGAGATATTAGCAAGTTAAAAAGAAAGTGTGAGCTCTGCTGTGGTATGGTACTTCTAACCTGTACGCTTTATTTCGCATAATTGATCCCACATGTTTACTCTAAGGACATTTTTATCAGGTTTCAAACTGCAAATATTAGAATGCATTTAGAGAAGGGTGTGCTGCAGTAAGGACACTATGCAGAATGCTCAGCAATGTAGATTGCTGGTATTATAATGGCAATGATTATAAAAGGTATAATTACGGTAGCTTGTAATTGTGTGGTGAGGTAAGAGGGAAAGAAATATCAAGGTGTAAAACCTGAGAGTAACAGTAAATCTGAAATGAATGAAGACAGACATCCAAATTATAATTCTCAGCAATTTTGTTTTTGTTATAATTTGTGGAGTTTTTTTAATAACTGACATAAAATACAATATCTTTTTCAAGGGTTTCTGATAGCTAGGCAAAAAATAGAATTTGTCACAAAATCTTTGTTGCTTCCTTTATTGGGAAAGAGATGGTGCTGTTACATGAACAGAATGCAAAACATTCTGACTGTACATCCAGGAGTTTTTTGCAATGACTGCAAGAGAACAAATGGTTTATAAGTTTGTTAAAAGGCAAAAAAAAATACCCAGTCCTTGCTTGGGAAACAATGCCTCAAAGGTTTAATAAGTACAACTTTTTAATACCAATATGATTTTCCATATTTTTTTCTCTAAATTATTAGCACTGTTAAAGAAAAGGTGGAACTTGCTAGAGTTGCCCAGCCAAGTTAATTATCAATGAAATTCATGGGATTAGAAGAAAAGTTTGGTAATTGCTATTTCTCTCTAACTTTGCCAGTTAATGCTAGTCACAAATAACTATTCACTATGAGCTGTGCACAGACACATCTGACAGTGAATATAAACTCAGAGCTTTGTGTATATATTGTTGAGTTACTCATGCATAAAAGCAAGTTTTAGTTTGTACCAATCCAAGCAGGATTTGAAACAGTCATTTGGGGGTGCAAAGTTCAATGTTTGTTGTAGAGAACTTCTGAACAGTCCCCTTCCTCTCCAAAGCTTGATTTGTCTGTTTTTCCTAAAAAGTCTAAATGTAGAAGCTTTATTTTCTTGAATGCTTTGAAAATAGATTGAAACATAATTTAGCTCTCTGGAATGTGGTAGTTCAAAAGTTATTTTTCAAAAGGATGACTTATATTGGTATTTGTGCTATTGGAAATTGGGTAGAATATTTGTCTTGATGGTAAAGTGTAGCAGGCATTTGATATTATTAAGTCATGACATTATTTTTATTGGCAATAGCATCTGCCAGTTATATGTACCACTTATAAGAATGAGACTCAACTGAAGTTTATTTTGAAAATTGCTCAAGATGATGTCTCTCACTTTTGAGATTTTAGATTAATTTATTTTTCATGTAATCTAAAACTGTAAGTGTTAGTAAGATAACCCTAATGTTATTTCAGTTCCCTCATTTACCCATAAATAGGAACAATGCTTTAAATGTTGAAAGTTTTATTTTGATATGTTTAAAGATAAGACAAAATGGGTTTAATAAAAAAACCCCAGTCATTATTAGGGTATTACTTCTAAAAGGTTTTGAGTCTGTCAAAACTTTTTAGCTGCATAGGACAATATGAGTTAGCTAAAATGAATTTAGAATCAAAACCAGACAAAAGCTACACACAATAAATCTGATTGTAGAGGTGAAATGATTGGGAAAGTGACAAGAGGAAACAAGAAAGGAATATCTCTCTTAACATAGTGTGTTTTATCTTTAAATTTTGCAGAAAATTATCAGTAAGACTTTTTTTTAACTGCACAGTATTGTTTATACAAAATTAGCTATGTGCCTGACATTAACTTAAAAGCTTTGTAACTCAGACAAAATATTTCTGGAATAAGTTTCATTTAAGACAGCAGAACAACAGTGAAGTTGGAAACATGTTTGTGTCTTTTTTTCATGACTAGCCCATGTCTATTCTCTATGAAATTGATGTCAAAAAGTATTATATATTTTCAGTGGGAAATAGAAGGCTGCCCTCTACTATCCTTGTCAGGACGTCGTATCCCTTTAATCATACTTTTCATTTCAGTACATTGAAATTTCCGTTACCAAGGACAACATCATAAATAAAAGTGTTTGTGAAATTTTTACCTGCAGCTTCCTAACTTTGTGCATTAAGCATGAGACTAGCAGAGAGGTGGTCAAATGTGAAAATTTATAATCATTTATTACGTACGGCTGAAGCGAGAAGGGAATAAAAGCGTGAAGGCATACATCTATAAACTGGAGCAGAAAAGCTTAAATGAAAAGTAAAGTGAATTTCTGTGTCTTGTCATAAAGTAATGAGAAGCTAGAGCTTTATTCATAGCAACCCAAGATGCATTTACTCTCAATCTAGCTTTAGCAGTAAATGCTTCCCTGATGTATTGCTTTGGACTTACAAAGAAATATTTGTGCTCTACATAATAGTATAGTTAGGAGAATTACTGCATGGCTGAGGAGATTCTATAAAGGTTTATAGCTGGTGCTGTTACTGTAATTTAATCACAATGTAGCTAATGTAGTACTTTAATATCACATGTTACTTTTTTATTTACCATTTATTAGTAGCTGACAGTCAATCATCACCACATCATAAACAAATCATGCAGGATTCTGTAGGAAGCTTGAAGTTCCAGAACAGATGCATTGCAGCTCTTACATGTGCTCCATAATGAACTAGACATCAAATTATTTTTTAATGGAGTAATCATGTCAGTCAGGGTTCTTGTTTTCATTCAGTTCATCAGCCAAAGAAAATGTTTTAAGCCGTGAATACAAATAGTGTTGTGCTATTGTTGCATGTGCATACATGTTTGATGTAGCACACCAACATTTTACGAGGAATACAAGAGACTATCTTCAAAAATGGGAAGATTCAGGTAAAAGACACCATGTACATACTGATGAATGCATTTACACAGACTAAGAATTGTGCTCTCTCACTTTCAGCCGCCTTTTTGTTAGGTTTGCTCTGATCTGTAAATTGAGCAAATTTCTCAGTAAAAAACTGAGAAAGTAAATGCAGCAGAGTCCCCCAAGTGCTCTTGAGGCACTGAAATCACAAAAAATGTGTTGAGATAAAAAGGATTTTTAATCTTAAGAATGATAATTTTATTGTCCTTTTTAGATGCACTGTAGGATCAGTTTATCTCAGATTTGATTTCATGATCAGGCTTTGGTACAGAATCACAGCATTTCTCTGAAGCCACTTGTGTTAACAAAATTAAATGCTGATTGTAACTCTGAAAGTGCTGCCTCTTTGGACTGAAACTTGTGCTTCTCACAAGACCCTAAAGATCTTTTAATTGCGAGCAAAATCTTTGTTTTCCAGTCCTCTCCAGCTGGGGGGGAATGACTAGTAACCAACATCAGACTGCCACGCTGATTAATGTGTGGCAGTAATAAGCCCCGCAGAGATGTGTTTGTGGGCTCTTGGTGCATGTCCTGGGCGTGCTGCAAAGGAACAGCCTGAACACCAAGTGCCTTGAACCACTTGAAAGGCTTGCCAATAAGTCTAGTAATGCACACCCTGGCATGGCTTATTGTTATTAGAATATGTCCCTTCAATTCAAATTTCATGGGATTCACACTTTGATGGTGAAAAATTCTTCCTAGAATAAAAATGTAAAATATTTGAAGGAGATATATGGGAAAGACCCCCTGCTTTGCCATTAAATAAATTAGAATATTAAATCTCCTCTTTCATTCAGCATTGCATTGCTTATGTCCACAGGTTCTTCAGACCAACTGGACATTTCCAAGCATTAAATCTGATGTAAAGGGATTGCTGTTGATTTGACTTTTAAGTGACTTTAAAAAGACCAAAACAAAACACCTCTCTCCACTTTGCTATTAGGAGAAGCCTCTGAGCGCTCTTTTCTCTAAAATTACTGGTTAAATATTTTAGGTCCTAGTAAACCCTTGAATTTGTTTATGTATTTGACCCTTTAATATATTTTTAAAAGGAACCTGAATCACTCCATATTCCCTTGTAGTTTGCTCAGGTAAGTGGATGGTTGTGCCAAGCACAGTCAAATGAAAATGGCTACTGAATCTTTAAAAATAGAATTATTGGTAATATGTAAAAAAATATTGTGGAAGGCAGACACTAGTAAAAAACCACTCTCTTTGGGTCTCTATCGTCTTTTGAGCTTTTGAATGGCTCTCTGTATACAGTCACTTTCAGTGCATTCTCGAGTGGTCACCAAAGATCCAATTTAAATCACACTGCACAGAGATCCACTCATTTTTAGACATTATGTAATATTCTAACTTGTAACTTCGAAGGGCATTGCTGGTTAAACAAACAATAGATGGAATTTCAGACACTAACCTCTATTTTTGAAAGGATTTAATACCAGATGCATTCAATTAATACTATTGTGTCCGTATCTGTTCAAAACCTGTATCAACCCTTGAAAGCTATAGGACGATGGTTTCTTTAAAGAGTTATTTTTAAACAATTATTCTGCTGCCTACATTTGGGACAAATATCTGACATCTAGTCCTCTTTCCATCTGATTTTATTGTCCCTGCCTGAGCAGCCTGATGCAGACTCCTAATTGATACATTTCTTGTTTGACTCTCCTTTTCTCATGTTGTCCTTACCTAGCCTCACAGACCTGCTGATGATGTTGCCCCCATGTTGCTCTGTGTCTTATCTGGAGTGGCTGCTTTCCTTTCCTTGCTAATCACATGTGTAATGTTAAGAAGGAAACCAGAGTGGGAAGACTGGCGGGAAAATGTTCCATGACAGTTATGGATGGTCACTACGATCTGAAAGAGGTGCTGCAATGCAAAGCAAGATGATTCTTTATTCTTAAATATCTGCTTTCCATAAAATATATTCTTAGAGAACTCTGTCTCATTTACAAGCTAATGTGGAAATAGACCCTATTTTTTTTCCTTACCATCTGAAATTTACCTAGCTAAATCATGGATTATTTAATGCTGGGTAGAAATTAAAATGTGGTTCAACAGAAATGATGCATGAACTTGCATTGAATTCTCAGACTGCTTTTTCTTAGAAAGAACCTTGAAAGTGTGGGTTGTTTTTAGGTGTAAATAATTTGGTTTAATTTGGATTTATCAACCTTTTAAAAATATACTTTTGTGAGGCCTTTGAAAACTCCCAAATGAAGCCAAATGAAACTTAAAAGTTTCTGGGGTTTTTTGTTGATTTTTGGTGGTGGTTTATTTTTTTTGTCCCCTTAAAACCCTCCCCTCCCCAGTTAAAATGTTTTTTTTTATTTGAACATGAGAACAGAGAACATATGCATTTTGGGTCAATCCTGAAGTGTCAATTGATTTCAGCACCTTTCTGGGGACAGTGATTTAAAAATCAATTATTTATACAGCCATAGAGTTCAATGTTTTGGGTTTTTTGGTAAGGTAAAGTACTGCAAGTTCTTTTTATTAATTATATTTAAGATACTGGTTTGTATTTAGTGTTTTTCAATCTTTTTCTAAAGGTTAACTATCATCCTCAAGTGAGCAGTTTAAGGACTCATTGTATACCATATGAAAATTATGAAGTCCTTCAAAGCACAGAGGCACAGTGGGTTTTACTGCCACAACACACGACTGAAAGCAGAATTTCAAAGGTATGTTTGGAACCCAACATAGAACAGACACCTAAACAGCTGAGATAGCTTGATCATGCATAAGGAATCAGAACCCATCATGGCTTTCACAATCATGTGGCAGGGTTGGCTCATGAAAGAACTCAAACTGTAAACTGCACATAATTGCTATGCAACAAAGTGAAATGTAAGTATGTCCCTTGGAAACTGTTTTCACATGAACATTTTTAGACTTCGAATAAATTTCTAAGTTTCTCCCTCAAAGCAATCTACTGTATGTTTGACATATGGATCTTGGGAAGCACCTGACTTTTTCCTTTTTCATCAGAATTCGCATCCTTCTGAAAATATAAAAAACTAGTATTTGTAACTTTTTTCATATTATTATGAAAACCAGGCCCCATCTTGCAAGCAAGGATTGAAAGACAGAAAAACAGGCAGGGATAAAAAACCCCAAACTTGCAAGTCTGTTTCTGGGTAGTTGCTCATTTGGGTAAGTTTCAGATCCACACCAAGATAATAATAATTTAATACATCATTTTGAAAATACTAGTGTATTTTTATGGGACTATCAACTATTTCCCAGATCTGCAACAGCAGTTAGATTCTAACTCATTGAGAAATTAATTTTGAAATCAGTACAACTGGGATGTCTGAAGACCTCTGCAAGTCTGGACCTAAGTGATTGTTCTCTCTCCCAGAAATTCAGAAATAGGAATGTGTTGTATCTGTTAAGAAATGATATTCAAATAATTTCTGAGGACAGCATTTTTTATGAATGTGTTTTTAAGTTTTAAGGCAGATATTGCATCAATAATAGGGCAGCAGAAATA
This sequence comes from Picathartes gymnocephalus, assembly GCA_013390045.1. Taxonomy (NCBI): domain Eukaryota; kingdom Metazoa; phylum Chordata; class Aves; order Passeriformes; family Picathartidae; genus Picathartes; species Picathartes gymnocephalus. Next base: position 189,567 of record WEKY01002931.1, on the reverse strand, counting down.
TCTGAAAATCACCAGATACAGTGATCTCCCTCTACAATGAAAGGTGAGTATTATTCAAGAGAAGGATTCACTGTCCTTGCACTGGAGGAGCTACAGGCAGCATTTAGGGCTGTTTTTATGCCTTTTCTAATAATTCAAGAAGGAATTTGTACCAATAACTGTCCTGCTGCGTGCCAAGAGCCTTCTCTGTACTCGGGCACAACTCCTGTTAGAAAGCCCAAAGGACCTTCTGCTCATGGGAGATGGCAGCACCAGGAACCTAAACTAGTAGGAAAAGATGTATTTGGAATGAGGCTTCAAATACTGTTTCTTTTACAGTGCATCTCCACATCTAATCCACACAGAATTGATCTGCTGAGGATGTGCCAAAACTGTTCAGTCACATAATGAGATTAGTTCTATAGGAAATAGTGTCCATTGTGAATTCATCTCCCTGAAGAGAATTTAGACAGAAGGGTTTTATGAGGGTTGTTTTAGGCTTATAATGAAATCTAGGATGAATAACATTCCATTTAGAATGTGTGAAAGTGTAGGTGTTTTTTTCCATTATAAAGGAATATTTTAAGCTATACAGATTCTGTCTAGAATTATAGTTTAGAAAAATTCCAACACATTCAATAATTAGTCTCAAATCATTACTATTGTACAGTTTTTGTTACAGTAAAGTAACAATATTTTGGGTGAAGTCTGAATAACTGTTCTAAATGCTTCACCTGCGTGGAAAAGATTCAGTTCATTTGGATGGGCAACACTGATGTTTTTTAGCTATTTTCTATAAGTTTATAGGGCTCTGCCTCTTATTTTTAAGGAGCCCAAGAAAAGAAATTTAGAAAAGCAGATATTACATTCAGTGTAGTTCACTTGAGTTTTTCTGATGTTTACAGCTTCAGAAAAGCTGTAACCTTAGGATTTAAATTAATATAAAACAAAAAAGAGAGCAATACACAGTAGCTGCAATATGTATAAGAGCCTTGGGATCTTTTGCAACACACTTCGCTGTTTGTGTATATAAACTGGAGAAATTCTTGCAAATACAACCCTGTAAATTGCAATAATACTGGGGTTACATTTTGACTGTATCCTAGTTTTCCTATAGAGATTTTACAGTGATTCTTACAGTATAATCTGCACCACTGTAATTCTAAGTATTGCCATTCCTACAAGATATTTTTACTCACCTCTAACAATATTGTAATAGCTGTGAGTGATGTAGCCTAAACTCATTAACCACCCTGTGAGATGTTATTAAATGTAAGGAATGCAGAATTTAGCTCAATGTAGTATGACTCAACATTTTTTTGTACCACACACATCATATATTGCATATAGGTTTTGTGCTTATTTGTGCCTGTTGACTTATTTTGGGTGGAGCTGACCAAGAGCATGGATTAATTCTTTGGGTGAAATATAATCCATTACCCTGTATGTTCCCTAGTTCAGTAAGGTATTTGGAGAAAGTTTTATAAAATGAGAAATTGGGGTTTAGTGACAAGAGAAAGTAATCTCTGAGTTGATGACCAGTACAAGGAATAGATGCAGTTGGAAGAAGTTATAAACTTGTAAAAGTAGGTAAAGTGAAACTTGCAGTTCTTTCTCTTCAGCCTGTATTCTAAGTATAAAAATATAGTATAGAAAGACACATTTTGTACAGCAGTGGAATCATGCAAAGACATAGCAAGACCAAGGTCTGAGTACACTGGTTGTTTTCAGACCACTTGGTATGTATCTGTGTGAATAACAGACTACTGAAAATAAATGAACTGAAGTGTGAGTCTCCTCTCTCTGTGACTGGTGCTGTTTAGATTCTTGATGTATATTGTGATGGTGTGATTACAGTAATTAATTTTCTCAGAAAAAAATCTCAACTGGCTCCATGTCTTAGCTTTTTCATGCTCTGAAAGAATATCTTGATTTGTAAAGTATAACTCTGAAAAGAAGAAACAGAAGCAGGAAACCTTTTCATAGTATGATAAATTTCTCCTAAAACCCCTGAATCCTGTAGCCCTGACTGTAATGCTTATAGACATATTGCAAAGGTCAAGAGTTCCTCTTTAAGGACAGGTGGAAGATGGATCCTGGTCACCTCAAAAAGTAGATTAACACAGGCTTGTCTAGGTACTCCAACAGAACCTTGGTAAGGGGCTTAAAAAATCTGTTGGTTGACATATTTACATCAGAAATTTGTTATATCTGGTATATGAAAGCTTATTCTGACACTTAAATACCCTATCTTTGCTTATTCAGAGGGGTGGACAGCTGATGTCTCTAAGTCCTTTCCAACATTTTGTTTTTTAAACATGGTTATTTCCTATCATCCTAAGCATACCTTTGTGCAGAGAGGTTATTGCTGGCTTTATCTAAAATAAACTTTAGGGCAGGCTTGCATTTAGCAACAAGGAATGCTAATTTGCTAAGGCTGCAGATAAAGAGCTGTTCTTTTGATATCCTAGGCACTTATTATATATAATTTCATCTAAAATTTTCTGTGTGGCTCCTTAAATACTGTAAAAACTGTTTGTGTACTTCAGTCATTGCAGAGATTTTCAGTGTGGAATCCCGAGTTACGCTCTACCTGACCATTTCCACTTCACCTGCCACTAACAGAAGTATCTTTTTAATATGGTTCAGAACTAAGGAAGAATCATTTGGTTCTCTATGCAACTGAAGTAAACAGCAATTATTCTCCAAGGCCAAAGCCAAGGCTCTGTTCCAGGGTAAGTTACTCATTTGCTCCAGGACCTTTGCTACGACAGTTTATTACTACCAAATTTCTGAGGATCTGTTAATTAGCGTGGTGGGGGTTTTTTTGTCTGTTTTTGTTCTAGTTTTTATAGGCAGAAAATCCAAATCAGTCACATTGTTTCCTCCTGTTTGCAAAGCCTGCAAGTACGGAGCGATAACCAGAGCTGAAATAGTTGCCTGTGGGACAGTGACTTTGAAATTTCACAACATTACTGTTTCAAATGTCAGACTTCTTAAATGTTGAAGTAAAGACTTCAAACTTCTTCAACTATGGTAGAAAAATCCCATAATTTTGGAATTTGATGTTCTTTGCGTTAAAACTGATGTTGTATGACAAAAGTTTCCTGAGGCTTACAGTTTCTAGCACTGGTCTAGATTTAAAACAGACAGTAAATCTCTAATCTCTCCTTGCTAAGACAATTTTTATTTTTTTAAGGATTATAGAAAGACTGATTGTGTGACTAACAAGTTCTATTTGCAGGCTGCAGTTTCCATTCCTGCAATAGCATTATTTTTTAATTTATGAAAAAAAATCATTATTAGTCCAGTATAGCTGCATATGCTCTACTATCTTTCTTTCATCAATCAGAAAATTTTTTGCAGTCCAAATATTTTCAGTGCTGGAAATTTTTAATGCTTTATAATATTGAGTTGTTTTTGTTAGGTATGAATTTATTTAGAATATATTTCATTGATTCTTCTATATTTCATTTTTATTCTTCTACAGTTCCTCTATCTAGTGTTTATATGCATATTTTGCTAATATGGTTTTATTTAATTGACCTTTTGAGGTATTACAATAAGAATTTTAGTAGTTGTGAATTTTTAAAAATCCTTTTCAGTTGTCAAACAAATGAGACCAAATGCTTAAAGTAGTAAAGTAATTCCACATTCTTGAGAATGTATATATTGAAAAAAATGCTGTAATTGAAAATATTAAAAGTATCAGTGTAGCAGTCTCAACACACAAAAAAATGATTGCAGTTTATTGTCTAATCTTGAATGAAATACGATGTCCATAAAAAGGAAATGTCAAATAGTAACTGAACGAGAGACAAACATTAAAATAATGGAAAGAAACTTCTGATAAAAACGACTGCCATGCAAATTTCTGTTGCCCTAAAGGAGAATGAACTTGTGATAAGAGTATCAACTTTCAGTGGTACCACCCAAACTGGAACAGATCCTGACAAACTTGCTGGAGATTAGAACTGTCCATAGACTGATTTATTCAAGATAGCAAGGACAATTCAGGCAAGACCTGCCAAATTTCAAAGCGGAGCAATCCATTCACGCCCTGCCTAGAGTGACAAACAGAGCTGTAATTAAGCACCCAGCAGAGCTTTCCTCAGATTCCAAAAGGCAGAATTCCAGCTCAGCTGAGGGTTTTTAACTTCTTAGTCTACCAAGAACACATCCTACTTTGGCATGACACCTGAAAAATAACAGGTGTGCCTGCACGTTCTCTTTTCTCCAACATGGCCAGATTTTCTGTCTAGAAACCCTTACCTTTTCAAGGCATAGATGGCTTATTCTGGATGTATGTGCATTTGCTACTGAGCACAATGGGCTACAATTCCTCTGGGGGTTCACATGTGCTATCGGAACACAAAAAATACAAATGTACTTCCTGTGCTTCTTCAGGAAGGAATTTTATTTTATTTTATTGATCTCAACAGGCATGATAAACAGTTCTGGATAAAATTACTGGCAACAACACTCTTTAATTCCCAGAAGTCAAAGAACATCTGACCAGCCTGAGCAACTGAGGCAGCTGCTCCCAGAACCACACTGCTGCTGACACCAGGGCCCACTGAAAAAACAGAGAAGCTGTTTTTGCAATTAATGAGCTAAAGAAACTGAACTATCAATTATGTAAGCCCATATTACTGTTAACATTTCAAACCGCCCGAGGATCTGCACCTCTTTATTTTCATCACAGATGGACCAGCCACTATCCTGTACAGGCAATTGCTGATGACAGTGCTGTGTGGAAAATGACCCCTCATTACCAGTTGTGGGTGCAAAGACCTCGTAACTCATTGCAGGCCATAAGTAAAATCTTTGTTGGGCTGATTCTATTAGAATAATTTGATGTTAGAGGACACCCCCATTCCAAGATAAAACAAGACAAAAAGCTCCCAGAAGTCTACAAGAATTGAGATAAGAAAGTCCACAGCACTTCGTATTTGTAACAGTTAAATATTTAAAGGAGCTGTTATCAAGCTCAAGAAAAGCAAAAACTTGGCATGCCAATTTAAGTTCCAGAATAATTAAATTTTTTTTTAAATTTTTCTGTAAGATTAGTGAATATTCAAACCTAAGTAGTTAACTAGCTTGTTTTTCTGGGATGGTATGAGATTCACAGATTTCAGAAGAGTCAGAAGCAATTAAAAACATTATTTTTGCATACCTAGGTTAAAAAGAGCATTCTAGTCTTGGAAGTCTTGAATTTATATTTTAATTTTTTTTTTTTTTTTTTTTTTACTCTTAGTATCAGAGCAACTAGTATTGTTTGGAACTGAGTTTTGGCAAGAATTTTAACTCACAAAAGTACCTAAATAACAAGCTGCATGTGGTTTTACTCTCTCTTCTGGAATCAGCCTGAGAATGATTTTTCTTTTTTTCATCTTAACAGTTGATTATTCGTTGCCTCTCTCTCTATGGCAGCTACCCATAGCAGACTCTTGCCTGGGATGGAAACTCCTAAAATCCTGGGAACTTGAAATGAAGATAGAAGGAAATAAAGGCATAGATTTTGTACCCCCTCCTTTTTAAATGTAAATTTCAGATGATTCTGTGATAGGAGGACTCAGAATGGTCCACTAATTCTATATTTAGGGAGATAACTGGGATTTTATTCCACAAATAGTTTGCCTGTGAGTAAATCACCTACGTGAGTTGCCAAGCTTCAGGATTCTGCAGTTCTGTTTACAAACAAAATTGTGGTATATATTGTGTGAAGGCACACTCAAAAACACAGCTGGCTCTTTTTTGAATCTATTCTTACTTTTTGTTGAGCTCATAGTTGTAACCTGAAAATAAATGAAAGGAAATGTTGGATTTTAGCTTTTTTGAAAAACTAAATGAAAGAAATTAAGCAGAAGTTGTCTCTCCCAAGGGTTTGATGCTGGCATTGAGTAATCCATGGAAATATTACATATGAATGGTACCTCTTATTCCTCTCTGCTTAATAAGATAGTGATTTTGCTGATGAGCAAATCCAGAATTAATCCAAGTGCCTTCAAGTAATTTGCATGTTAGATGAAAAAGTTGCAATTTGTTTGCTATTCAAATGCAGTTTCTTATCAGAAAATATTTTCAGTTTGAAAATCAAGGTTTTTTTCCTGACATATTCAAGTGGCCAGTTTTAAGTATTAATATTACGAGATAGGATAATTTTACCAATAAATTTAAAATTAGGTTATAAACCCACAGTGAATCTGAGTTACAGAAGTATTTTCATAGCAAGCTATATATATTTTGCATTTATGTCCATATGTTATTCTGTTCTTCCCAATAATTTGGGTATGTTCTTCAGGATTCTGCCTGCAGACTGCATGAATCAGTACCAAGTTGCACTATGACCTCAGATCCTGGACACACATCCCTCAATAAAGCGAATACGTTCAGAGAAACTCATCAAAGTGAGTATTTTGTTTGTTTTTAGCTTGTTTAGTCTAATAAGAGGCCAATGTGAAACAAGCCCTAAAAGAACTTCGATGATTCATGTATACTACCTGCTTGTGGGTTTTTTTTTCTGTCCTCATGCATTTCTTACTTTCTTCCTGTTTAAATTTCTAACATAATTACATGTATACATTTGCCAATATAGATGTCAGAGTATATTTTTAGTGTAGAATTTGGTAGTATATGTTTTTTTAGTTTTAGAAAATGGAATATCAGTGGTAGAGATTGTTCACTCCTCAGTTTGCCTTAGCATCTTTGTATTGTCACTTCTTGAAATAAATTTATTTTGTTGGTTGAAAGACCATTCAAATATAAAATTAAATTTCCTAATTAATGTTATAGATCATTTGATGCTAAGTTTTTCATTTTCAAACAGTTGAATATCACAATATAGTTGATGCACTCCCACATTATCAAATAAATGCTCAAGGTACAGCTTATAATGTTGAAAAATAGAAAAATAAATTGACCTTGATGAAGTGTGTCTTCTTTTGTCTGTTCCGAGGAAAGTTTATTTCAGGTATTTCTACTGCTGAAATGATTAGAGTTAACAGCTTTTTCCCTCCATTTTATTTTACAGGGTCTCTTCATCTTCCTGATATATGGGGTGTACAACAGAGAGGTAAGTCTGCTTAGAGTATCTCAAGGCTGACAGAGTGAATGAGAGAAATGACAGGTTTCTTATCTTGATAACTGAGGGACAAAGTTGGCTTTCCATACGAGTGTCCTACTGCCCTTCATGCTTGGACTGGCTTATATGCATCCCAGCTTACCATTAAACACAGACACCCTGAATAAAGGGACAGACTCATTTCTCATAGGCATTGACTAATATTTTACTGCTGCTTTAAGTTTTTTGAATTCCTGGTCTGTCTTTTAACACTTAGCTAAACCTGACAGTCCTAAACTGTTGTAATCTAATGTACATTTTGAAATTAATCGTTAGTTTACATGCTATATAATATTTAAAAGGAACAAGTTTTACTTAACAAAATTTTGAAGTACAGAAATGGCATCAAATTCCACTTTTTGGCATCAATCAGGTATGTTTAAGATTTTAAGACCTGACCTGAGCCTTTGTACCAGACAGGGTTATGAAAAGTACTTGCTCTTTATAGGCTCATCTCTCATAAAGGAAAATATCTTTGACAGATAAAGCCTAAAAATTGTAAGGAATCTATCCACTTTGTACCATTACTTCAATTACATGAATGATAAAAATTAGTGTTAATATGTTTAATTCCAAGTTTTTAAGCTAAGTTACCTCTGACGTTTGCATTTTCAACCTTACAGAAATTTAAAAAGTTTTCAAAGTAAAGACTCAGAAACTAAGCAGAATTCTATTTATGTTTTATTACCTTCCAAGGAGGGCATGGACTATCAGAAAAATAGTGGAAAAGGTTTCCTAGTTAACCGAAATAAGGTGCTATTTCAAAATAACAATTTTACCTCATTTCTAGTATAAGGATGAATTATTTCCGTACATGCAGCTCAACCAATGAGCATCACTAGTATGGGTTTTGCTGTGCCAATGGGCCAAAGACTCCCGGCCGTGGCCCCGGGGGGCTGAGCTGCCGGTGAGGCTTCCCAGCCCCCCGGGGCCAGGGCTGCACTTAGTGCTCCCAGTTCGCAGCCGCAAAAGGCTGGGACCCGCGGACCTGCTCCGTGGTAGGGAGCGTGCGAGCAGCGTGTGTCAAATGTGCCCGATTGATACATCCGAATAGAATATAGGTAGTGTTTCAGGGAGTGGAGTAGCTTCATTATCTCCTGGAGTTACGTGCGTCTCATGTCACTGGTTTGGGATCAAAGAGCAACACGCTCGAGCCTTTGTTAAAAACGCTGTTTCTGCCTCTCTGCATCTGCCGCTACTTCACACGGGCCACGAGCGCTGCTAGCCCGCAGCCGCTGCCCGCGTTCGGAGCTTTGCACCACCTGGGACGGGACCGGCCCGGCCGCGCGTTGCGGGGCAGCACCTGCGCTCTGATCCCGGGCTGCGCCCGCGGGCGGGCGGCGGTGCCCGATCCCGTTATGCGGCTGTGCCGGCGGCAGAGGCCGTGCCCAGTTCTGCGCGCAGGGATCCCGCGGCTCCCGGAGGGTGTCCCGGCGGTACCGCCCGGCCCAGCCCAGCCGGCCCTGTCCGACCCCGCGGCGGGCAGCGCCCACCCCGCGCC
>WEKY01002931.1:127658-180792 GCA_013390045.1 Picathartes gymnocephalus | reverse complement strand
GCCCGCTGAGCCGGCGCGGTCCGGCGGGCGGGCGGCGGGTCCCGCAGCCCCTCTGGGCCGCGCCTCCTCTCCGGCCCGCCTTCCCGGGGGATGAAACTCGGCAGCGGCTTCCTCGGCGGCGGCGGCGGCAAGAGGGCGGCGGCCATGGAGCCAGCGTTCCCCCCCGGCATGGTGATGTTCAACCACCGCCTGCCCCCGGTTACCAGCTTCGCCCGGGCGGCCGCGCCCCCCGCGGCGGCCCAGCACCCCCCGCAGTGCGTGTTACCTCCGGCCGCCGCTTCCTCCACGGCGGCAGGCGAGCCCCCGGCGCCTCCGCCCCCGCAGGACGTGACTTTCAAGAAGGAGCCAGCGGGGGCTTTCCCCTCCGCGCCCTCCTCGCAGAGGAGCCCCTGGGGCTTTCTGCAGTCTCTGGTGAGCATCAAGCAAGAGAAGCCCAGCGAGCAGGAGGAGGAGGAGCAGCAGCAGCCGCAGCACCATCACCACTACGGGGGGCTTTTCGGGGGAGCGGCGGAGGAAAGATCCCCCGGCCTGGGCAGCGGTGAAGGAACCGGCCAGAGCGTGATCCAGGACCTCAGCCTTCTTCATCACCTGCACCAGCATCCCCACCGAGACCTGCTGCTGACTGGCAGAGGCGAGGGCGCTCCAGGAAGCGTGGGTGAGCCAAAGCACGACGCCCAGGTCAAGAAGGCAAAGAGGCCAAAGCCAGAAACTCAGGGAATCAAAGCCAAGCGGAAGCCAAGCGCTTCATCCAAACCCCCCCTGGTGGGAGATGGGGAAGGTGCCGTCATGTCCCCCAGCCAGAAACCTCACGTCTGCGAACACTGCAGTGCTGCCTTCAGGAGCTCCTATCACTTGCGCAGGCACGTGACTCATCCACACCGGGGAGAGGCCTTTCCAGTGCAGCCAGTGCAGCATGGGCTTCATCCAGAAGTACTTGCTGCAGAGACATGAGAAGATCCACAGTAGGGAGAAGCCTTTTGGGTGTGACCAGTGTAGTATGAAGTTCATCCAGAAGTACCACATGGAAAGACACAAGAGGACGCATAGTGGAGAAAAGCCATACAAATGTGACACTTGTCAGCAGTATTTTTCAAGGACTGATAGACTGTTAAAGCACAGAAGAACATGTGGTGAAGCCATAGGTAAAGCAGGGGCTGGAATGGAGCCCGGATCATCAAACAGTATGGGTAACTTGGCTGCATTGTCTCAGGGAAATACAAGTTCCTCAAGGAGAAAAAGTAAAACAAAAAATACATCCACTGAAAACAAAGGAAACAAGTGTAGCAGCAAAATAGCTGAATCTCAAGTTACGAGTAACGTGGCCATGACAAGTTATGCAGTTGATATTCCTATTGTGTCTTCCAGTGGTGGTCTAGTTGGCACAGGTGTAGAAGAACTTCAGAAAAAGGTGCCAAAATTGGTCTTGAAAAAAACAAGCAGAAAACAGGCAGACAAAAATTACCTTAATTTTGTATCACCACTGCCAGATATTTTGGGGCAAAAACCACTGTCTGGGAAACAGAGTGGCTCTCTAGGCCTAGTAGCCAATACCGGTGTAGAAACTATTGGCCTTCTCCAAAGTACAGGTGGTAAACCGGGTCAAATAAGTAGCAATTATGATGATGCCATGCAGTTTTCAAAGAAAAGAAGATACCTACAAACTGCAAGCAGTAACAGTGCCTTTTCACTTAATGTCGGACACATGACTTCCCAGCAGTCCGTCATCCAGTCTCCAGGTGTTAGTGTTATGGATAACGAAGCTCCTTTATCGCTTATTGATTCAGCATCTTTAAATAGTGAAATAAAGTCTTGCCACGACAAGTCTGGTATTCCTGATGAAGTCTTACAGAGCCTTTTGGACCAGTACTCTCACAAATCGGAAGGCCAGAAAGAAGATCCTTTCAGTATAACTGAACAGCGTGTGGACTTGCACACCTCAGGAGAACATTCAGACATGGTTCAGGAAGAAAACTTGAGCCCTAACTCTCAAACAGTTTCAAATGATAAGGCAAGCATGCTGCAAGAATACTCAAAATACCTCCAACAAGCCTTTGAAAGAACAACCAACAGCACTGGTTTTGCTTTTGGACCCAGTTTCCAGTTTGTTAGCTTGTCTTCAACTCTCCATAACCACACTCTGTTTCCAGACAAACAGATATACACTACATCTCCACTTGAGTGTGGCTTCAGCCAATCTGTTACCTCAGTATTGCCAACTGCGTTGCCAAAACCTCCATTTGGGATGTTGCTTGGCTCTCAGCCAGGCTTTTATTTGTCTGCTTTGGAGGCTTCGCATCAACAGTTGACTCCTTCTCAAGAGCTGGATGATCTCATTGATCCGCAGAAAAACTTAGAGACTTCATCGAACTACCAGTCCACATCTCAGAAACTGACTGGCCAGAAGGAACAGAAAAACTTAGACTCCTCAACGAGCTTTCAGATCCCATCTCAGGACTTAACCAGCCAGATAGATCCTCAGAAGGACATAGAGCCTAGAGCAACCTACCAGATCGAGAACTTTGCACAAGCGTTTGGTTCTCAGTTCAAGTCGGGCAGCAGGGTGCCAATGACTTTTATCACTAACTCTAATGGAGAAGTGGACCATAGAGTAAGGACTTCAGTGTCAGATTTCTCAGGGTATACAAATATGATGTCTGATGTAAGTGAGCCATGTAGTACACGAGTAAAAACCCCAACCAGCCAGAGTTACAGGTAAGGTCCTGACTGTGACCAGGCTGTGGGGTCTTCTTAAATGTAATTTGTTTTACTTTGACAACACTGCCATTGGAATGTTTCTACACGGTCCTATTAAGAATAATGTAACATGCCCTTTCAATGCAACTTTTCATATTTAGTTTATTTTGTTAGTGTGATTTTTTTAGCTCTGTTTATTATGGTTTTTAATCAAAAATCAATAGTTTTAAAATAGTGGTTTTGTTCAAGTGACAATGTTTAGCAATCAAATTTACATTATGTAGATTGTCAGGGAATAGCCCAAGAGTTTAAAATGCAAAAAATTAACTTTGTTCCTAGGACTAAAGTTTATTCTAATTGCTTTACTCTCAGGAAAGTGTAATGAAGCATGGGAATTCTATGCACCGCTAGTGTATTGGAACTTCCAATTTACAGATGATGGCAAATATATCTCAGCTTTTTGAGGAAGGGATCTTTGACATTTCAAATTGCTGTCTCTTACGTCGGCTGATCTGAAAGAATTTTGCTACCTAAATCTTGTTGTTTTTAAAGTACTCCTGTTCTTCCAGGTGATGCTCATTCCAGGCAGGTGGAGCAAATATTCTTGGGTCTGTACGATGAGCCCAGCACGGTAGCTTTAATCTGAACAGTAATGTCCCCAGAACTTCTGTGTAAGACTGTAATTCCGTAGAGATTCTGTTGACACAAAATGTGAGAACAAACTGCGTGCAGCTGGTTCATGTCATTAGAACCCCAACTTGAAACTACAGTCCTAATTCAGATAGGGTTTTGGGATATGTTATTTGTTACTCATGTTTCAAAAATATCCATCTCCTGCTCTTCCCCTTTTCACATTCTTTTAGTGTAAAGGGTTCCCTCTATCTTATTGGGTTCCTGGTTCCTCTGGACTTGATCTTGGTCATCTACCTGCCCCTTCCTCCACCTCCCCTTCCCCGTCCCCTTTTCTTTCCCTTTTCCCCTATTCACTCTCTCACCCCAACGTAATAGTTAGCATTTAAAAAGATTTACATTCCAGAAAGTGCATATCTTACGATGTGCTTTCTGATGTCTTGTGGCATCAGATGATGAACAATGAACACCCACCTGTTTTAGAACTATGTCAAGGTTTCCATGTACGATAAGAAATAATCTACTCCCAATTGTACATAGCAAGGCCCCTATCCTGCATCAGGATCAGCTACCACGGACCCCTGTGCCCAGCAGTCCCAGTGGTGTCACTGGAGCTCTTTACGGAGAGAGGGGCTTGCAGCAGTTCATCATGGCAGGCTTTTAGGGCCTAAGGCTGCAATTCCATCAAAGGATTCTGGTGATGGCATCAACTACAAAAGTAGAACTTGAGTGGCTTGTTAATATCAACAGAACTTTTCTTTGGAATTATTGCCTTACTTTATGTATATTTTGTGGTACATTATTTATTATATGTGAATCCTGATTAATGCCTGTGGAGCCATGGAAACCTGCTAGAAATACTGGTGGCCATTCAGAGCTGCTGAAACGCAGTGGCACTGCTCTAAACCACTTTTTACAAATGATTTTTTTGATTAGTTTTTTAATGTAATTTTGGTGATGTTTATGATGATGGTTTTTTATGTACTCTTGGTGATGTTTCAGTCTTATGTACTTTTCTGTTACCAGGAAGGTACCAGTGGTTGTTTGCAGTCTTATTGTGTAATCAGCCTATTACAGGCTTCCATGTATAATAAAGTTATTAACATTGTGCAAGTGTAAAACACTTCTGTTATGAAAGTGGTGTATTATTAAAGGAATTGTTACAAAAATCCTGGGTAATTTTTCCTGTTCTCCCTCACCACTATGAATAGAAACCTGAGCCCATTCGTGATATCTTTTGCTAGTAAACTTTTTTTTTGCCCTCACTAATCTAGAGTTTGTTCTCATAGAATCTGTGTTAACTCCATTAATTTTTTATTTATACTTGATTTTGTATTTCATGATATTTCAATTTGAATAATCAGACAACTATTCTCTATACACAGAACCCAGCCTGTTACCAGGGATGAAATAGTCCGTTACCACTGTGTTGGCTTTTTTAGTACCTTTTTTTTTGTTTTACAGAGGTTATAATTTACATTCTTTATATTGTGTGTAGTAGAAGTTGCATATGTATTGTTCTGGCTATTTGCTTTAACTTAATAAAACCCATTATTCACAAAATCATAAAGGCATCACTTCTATTATCCAGTCATGCTTTTGAGAACTTAAGGAAACACTAGGGGATTAAATTTTGAGAACGAATAATATAACCTACTGGAAGGTTTTCAGTTTGTTTTCTTCAGTTTCCTTTTGAGTCATGTAATCTAAATGTGCTATTTTAGAAACCTGGGATCTAATTCATACCTTTCGCTTAGCAAAACTTAACAAATTTCCTGAAGTTAACATGTTTATACAGCCTCATCTTTTCAAATCTGTGATATTCATTAAAAATACCTGTGTATTGTTAACTTCAAAGACTTTTCATATTTTCTAGAATTTCAGAATGACAAATACATAATGTAGTAATTTAATTTAAGATAAAGATTGTAGAAAATCCTCTGTCTTCTTTTTGGGGCTTTTATTTTGTTGTAAGTTCCCCCTCACCCTCCTGTTAACTCCTACATTATAAGGAAAGTCCTGGTAAAAGTAGTACTATAGCAAAATACTTTAAAAGCAATTTAGGTAATCTGAAGATAGGGTGTGGATTTACTTAGTTTGTATTTTTCTTCAACTTTGCCTGTGAATTTGAATCAAGGCAATGACATGGAGGAGAAAAATCCATGGCATGTTGAAAAACAATCACAAAAACCTTACAAACAGTAAATACGGAATATGCTTAATGTCTAATATTCAGAACATTGCTAGGAATGATTAAAAGTATGATGGGAAAATGTAGTGGGATTTTGTATGTTCTTTACACAGCTTAGTCATTCAAATATGTTTCTAAATAGAGCAGAACTAAACCTTTTTCTACTTTAATATGGAGTTCTAATTTTATTTTAATGAAGGTGGGGGTATGTTAAAATTGCATGGAAATCAGGCTATGGCTTTACCTGGTACATTTTAGAAAACTACATAGTAAGAGTTAACCCACATGAACTAAAGCTTTATTTAGGGACGTGACAGAGACGGAAAAGTGAAAGCAAAATGGCTCTTGAATTCTTTTCTACTTTATTTCAAGGTTTCGTTTGTTGTTTTTAAAGGTGTTGAGGGAAATGATAACCTGCTTCCTACTGCTAACAGAAATGTAGAGAAGAATTGATATATGTAATGACAGAAAATTGTGCATAAACTGTTACACTTTGTCTTAGAGTAGCTCACGTAACATTATTACCTTGGAACCGAGTACATTTATGATACCTTGAACTGTGATTGCATCTCTGTGTCCCAAGCCACTGAAAGTGCACTTCTGACCTGCCTGGATGTGATCTAGAAGAGCTAACTAAAATTTGTTGTAGTTCCTGAGTTACTTCTATTGGACACAGACTTGTGGGAGAAATGTTAGAGTAAGAAACTGAAATGAAAGGAGAATGGAAAAAAAAAAAGGTGAAAACAGAATGGTTTGAAGGGTATTTGCAGTTTCAGGTTTCTGGACTACTGATGAAGAAAAGCAGCTTGATGTCTCATGGAGACCTTGAGAAGCTACCGGAATCATTCAATGTATTCTCTTGGTGATTTTTTGTTGCTCCAATTGTTTGGTCTTCCCCTCACCCCCAGTATTATATTCTTGATAACAGTGTATTTGTCTGAATGATGCTTCTGGTGGCTGTTTCCCCACCAACTAGAAATCAGTCTTGTTCATGTGAAGCTGCTGTTGTGGCTGTGGAAATGCTTGTAACACCCGAGAAGATACATGTGAGAATGTGTAAGTTACCGGCTGGATGCTCTAGTGGTTGAAGGTAATCAGGTCACTTTAAAATCAAAGATCCTATTTACAACCCCTGCTGCCTACCAGCTTTAAACATTTGAGCTGTAATTTTCCAGTCTGTCTCATGCTCTATGCAGTATCTTTCTCTGAGAAACTTCTGCAAAAATTGCTCACATATTTCCTAAAATTAGATTAAGGAAGAAAACTTTCTTGTTCCACTGATATTGTCATCCCATGCTTCTTCAAAACCAAATCAGAATCATCCTCCCCCAACTAGGACTTTAGACAGTGTTGATGGTTGTCCTTCGTTGAATTACTGTTTTTGAAACCTGATAATTAAGTTTTTGAAAAATGCTTTCATTTTCAGAGATTTGAAAAATTGGCAGCTGTATCTCCAAAGATGATCCCTCCAGGAGAATGCATCAGGCTGTTTCAGTCATTCCCTATGTTAGCCCATGTGGCAATCTTTTTTCTAATGTGTTGCATAATCTCAGACTGGAATCTTTTCTTGCTGCTTATATAAACTACAGAGTCTTCATTTTTAATGTTCTCAAGTGATTGCAATTTTTTTGTTTGTACAAACACCTAGGAAAATATTGTTTGCTATCGTGCACATCATTTGGAACACTGGATGTATAACCTGCTTAGCAAATGAACAACTCTCATACACTTCATTATCTATATTGTTTGCAACATATTTCTCATGCAGCCTCATCCTGCAGAGTCCTGCTCTGAGTGTCATCCTGCTCGATGTGGATACAAACAGCAAGGCAGTGTTGCTTGGAAGAAATTCTCTGTCATCGTGTCATCAGTCTGTTGTACATTTGAGATGGAGTGAATTGAGGATTAAACAGAAGATTTAGTTCTGGCATTTTTTTTAAACTTATAATGCTTCATAATCTTTGCAGTAATGTACATTTTTGCACGTAATGCACTGCTTTATTTTCATATTGATCCTTTTCAATATTTTGATTTTATTAATTGGGTAATGGATCTGGTAATCTTAAACCCAAGGTTCTCCTAAGTAATGGGATGATGCCACACTAGAAAGCTGTCTGTGTACTTGGTGACCTGGCCTGAAATTTGTTAAAATATTGTATAGCTAGACTCAAAATGAAGAAAGAATTGAGAACTAATTTAAGAATATATTTTTTTGGATTATTTTAATACACTCTGTTTTACCCAAAATGTATCTTAAATAGTCTCTTATTTAGTGCTACAGTTAGCAAAACATTCTGTGAGCTAATGAGGCATGTAGTGGTCATTATGCAGGATCTGCAACAAGCATCAGATATTCTGTAATCGCTCATGGGTCACCTCTGATGCTAAAACCTGCTTTATCTGAAGCTAGGTTACCATTCGGAATATTGTGTCTTGTTCAGAAGGAACCTTTACTTTGTGCTGTTGGCAAAAGATTTCATTTTGCTTTTTATCTCAAAGGTCAAAAGGTTGGTTGTTTTTTCACCCTAGATTTCTCCGTAGAGTGTGTACATCTGTGAGTGCACATACCCTGTTCCCACTGGATAGGTTGGAGTCTTGACTGGGATATGATGTCTGTGGGTGCTGGCATATGGCCAGAAATTATATTGAGCATGGTGAGGATGGGTCAGTCTGCTCAAAGATTGAGAATACTTTTTTTTTCTGGAGGAGGGGGAACAATACCTCACATGTGGGAATGTTTTTGGGTGGTATTATATTCTGAGAGGAGTGGGAATAAAACTGGGCTGAGACCTGTGTAATGTAGAATTTACAAAGAAATCTATGTGCAATTTGGTGAGTGACAAGGTTTAGAATCACTTTAATTTGCTTTCTGGTAATGAGAAAGTATATAGACATGTAATAAAACTTTTTGCATGTTTTGCTGAAGTGCTTTAAATTCTAGTGGGTAAAATATGTCAGTGGATCTTCTTACCTCTTAAAGAAAATTATCTCTAGAATGAAAAATACATACTCTTGGAAGCTGCTCAATAATACTGGAAAATGAGACTAATAAGGATTAGCTTCTTCAGCTGCAGAGGGCATTCATGTTGTGTTAGCTATCTGCTTGGAATTCGGTCAGGGTGGTGGTAACACATTTACTTGCAGAAGCTCCGGGCCCCATGCTGTCTCGAGGGGCAGAAGGCACTCCCAGGGTCTTGGCAGAGAGGACGTGGCCTGCCTTGTGCAGCTGGGCTCAGGCCAGGGGCTGGGAAGTGGGAGAGACAGCGCAGCCAGCTCTGCTTCTTACAGCACTTGGGGTTTTTGAAGGCCTGCTATTTCCAAGTATTGACTCACTTTGTGAAACTGAAATGCAGAGATCTGTGCCAAAAGTCTGCTAGCTCAGGTTTGGCCAGAGGGCTGAATAACCCCAGGGGTTATTCATCAGTAATCAATGGAGATGTGACACTTAAAACTGTGTAACCTGTTTAGCTTAAGAAGTTTGTGAAGGGTGGGTCAAATTACATCATGTTCATGTACTTGGTCCATCAAGCCTTATAACTCAACATTTACACTTGATAATCTTAGTGTAGAGTTAAGTCTGTATGAAATGTGTAGGTGACTTAAAAATCGACTTACTGAGCATTCTTAATTAAAACTTCTTTCCAGTCATTTAATATTAGTCTGGGGACATGAGAGTTAAACTAATTACTCTTTTTGTGTTCTTGGAACTTGGATTTCTTGAGAGATGGAAGTTTTTGTGCAGAGATAGTAAATTTGATTATCTGTTTTGGAGTTGAGGGACACTTTAGAGTAAAAGTATTATCATATTTTCATGTTATGTGGTTGTGGAAATCGTACTTCACACGTTATCTTAAAAGTGGATGCCAAAGGGAATAAGACTGCTAAAATCATGAGTTTTTACAATTTTAAACACCATATTCTGATATTTACATGTTTTGTTCTTCTCACAATGAAGCTGAGAAGAAAAATCTCTGAGAAAGAGGTCTCTCTAATATAGCATAATGAAGTCTTTAAATGGGTACAGTTGTAGGTCATTGTGAATAGGAATGCAGTGACCTTTGTCTTGACAATGAAGCTGACACAAGCTTCTCAGAGCTGTTCTTTTTTTTTGTTATTCCTCCGCCAGAAAAGACACAAATAAAACAGAGGATCCCCCTTCTCCCATCAGTGAACAAAATCAAAAGACTAGAAAATGTATTGTAATTTTTCAGTTTGCAAAATCTAGAAATAACATGGACCGCTTTCTCAATATATACACTACTGCAGTAACAATTTGTGGCAAGGAGTTGAGAAAGGAAGGAAAGTCTACTTGACTGGCCATATGACTGGTAGGTGGCCTTCTGGTTTCTTAAGGTACTTTCTAATAGCCTGTCTTGATTTTGGGATACACAGCAACAAGGCATTCAAAATTATTGCTTGTGCCTACTTACAGTTTTGTATCTAGAAAAATCACAAATCTTCCTGTCATTCATTTTACATTCACTTTTGCACTACATTGCAGGCTTACAGTGCACTGTGTTGGAATCTATAACCAGCTTGAATTTCTGGGTGGCCCACGTAAAAAAGCAAAGCCTTTTGCAGAAAACGCACAAATGTGGCTGTTTCCTCGTGGGGAGATACCGTTGCTCTATCCAACTTCAGCAGAGGCTTGTGGATTGCAGCGCTCAGCAATTTTCCTTAACCATGGAGAATCATCTGTCATTCTTAAATAATGGCACTACCTGCTACTTTAGGACTTTCTCAAGGCTTCAGCAATGTTGACCTGAATTGTGCTGCCTCTTGTAGAGGAGAGGCCTGTGTAGCAGAGCAAACTCTAAAGTGTGCGGTCAAGGTAATGAATGGAGATTTGGTCCTTTTGTAAGAAGTCATATCTATAGGACTGGTTCTCTATGATCAGATAATGACTTTATTTATTTTTAGCTAAGGACTAAAACGACATGTTTTTTTTTTGAAGAGAAGTTTGTTTACTCAATGATGATGAATGATACTCCCTCAAGGCCACAGCCTGGGTGAGTACCTGGAACAGGTGTTTTTATTTGGAATGTCCCTCTCTGAGAATATGCTTCATCAAAAGGAAAAAAAGAAAGAAAATAAAAGCTTAGAGTTATAGGCACATGTTATTTCAGAACTGTATAAACTAAAAGATTGAAACAGCAGTTAACATACAATATTATAAGTTTTTAAAACCTATTTCAGGAAAACAAAACCCTGATACCCTCTAAATGGATCCAGTGGACAGTGAGATGTGACTTTAATAGATGAAAATAAAAAGGTATGTGGGATAGTCTGTTAATAGTTGGCTGGAAATATTTAACTTGTTGTTTTCTATAAACGAGAAGACTTACTCATAAGGGTTACTTAATAAGCTGGAATGTGACCATTTTGGTATCAGAATAGCAGGATGCCTTTGTGGCAAAAAAAGGAGTCCATCCACAGGGGTGATTAAGCACCTGGATTCTCTTTGATAGTAGGAGGGGCTGAGAGAGGTGGGAGTGTTCAGCCTGGAGAACACCAGGCTCAGCAGGATCTCATCAATGCCTACAAATACCTAAGGAGAAAGAACCAAGATGAGGGAGCCAGACTCTTTGCTGTAGTACCCCCTGACAGGACAAGAGGTAATGGACACAAATTAAAGCACACAAAATTCCACGAAAATTCCAAGAAAATTACTGGGAGGGTTTTCAGAGGAGTAAGTTGTCAGAAAAGTAATGGAATGTCTCCCTTTGGAGATATTTGAAGCCCAGCTGCACATGATTCAGGACAGGCTGCTCTACCTCACCTGGCTTGAGCAGGAGATTTCGGGAAAATAAACTCAAGAGGTTCTTTCCAATATCAATAATTATGTGATTCTCGATAATTTTGTTTGGTGGTCTGTGCCAAATGGCAGTGACAGGTTCCATGCTGAAGGGACAGTGTGTGTCTCTAGGAAGTAGTACAATGGTGTGTCTGAGAATGCATTGTTTAATGGAACAAATGCGCTCGGGAATTCAGGATGTTGCTGGGACTCCTGGTAAGCAGTTCAATGTTTCAGATGTCTAGCTTGAACACTTAACTTGGAGTCTGCATTAACTTGCAGGCCTTTTCCATTACCAGTCTTCCTTAGGCTTTTCTTAAAGAATAAGAAGAAAAGATGGTAAAAGCATTGTGAAATAAAATTTTTGCTGTTTATATGAAATACAATAAAAATATGTATAAAAGATACAATATAATATTTTTTGTTCACTTGTTACTTTGTTTTACTAACTTTCCTCCTTTCATTTCTTGTTAAATGTAGAAGGTTAAAAAAGGAAACATCTGACAGACACTGATTTACTGATTTGAGAGATGGTAATTGTTTTTTCCCCTCTTCTCCCCAAAGTTAGCTGAAGTGGCCTGACTTGAAGTGGCTCTTGTTCAGAGCTCATGAAGAGCAAAGCAGGGAGAATGCAACTTCTGGTTCAGACTTTGACTTGAAATCTTTCTTCTGGTGAAAGGCTGGTGCAGAGTATTATCTTATCAGTCTGTTGATAAATCGTAACAGCATTAGGCTCTTTGAAGCATTGCTGTCAGCTGTTGTTCTGGTCACGGGCTCGGTTGTTGCAAAACACTGTCTTGACAGAGTGAGACAGTTTTTTGTTTTTTTTTTAAACAGAAAGCAAAAAATTATTAAAAAGGATGGGGATTAAAATGTATACAGTGAGTGGAGGACAGCAGGAACATAAGTTTTGTATTCCAGATGTTTTTGAAGCTTAATCAAAGCTGGATATTATGGCCATGTAATGTGGGTCGTCCTGGGTGGGTCTGGTCTGGCTGTTCCTTGGCATCAGGGCAGCAATGCTAAACGGTGCTGCAGTGAATCCTGACCTTCCAGTGGTGATAGTTGTCAGCATTAGTGAGAAGTTTCATAATTTTCACACATCTATTGTAGATCTAGTTTTAAGTAATGGCTTTCAACAGAGGTCAGCATTTTTCTGACATGCAAGAGGCCTTTCTTTTCTCTGCTCCACACTTCTTTTGTTTGTCAGACTTGATTTCATCACAGACCTTGGGTTTTATCAGAGGGTGTTGTTTGGACTAACTCAATATTTCCATCTTCAACTTTTCTGGCTTCTATAAACAGTAAGTATTTGTTGGTTTATGATTACAGATATATGTTTTTATGCTTCTAAACCCCTCTTTGACATATACTCTGTGTATACTTGTGTGTGTATGTCAAATATGCATAATGTAAATGCACTAAAAATGTCTGTGAAAATCCCTGGTTCTCTGAGATGTTGCAAGAGAAAGATATATTTTTTAAAGGGTAGGTACTGGACTAGTGCTCCTCTAAAATGTTAGAGGATATTATCTTTTTTGACATGCAAAGCCATATTAATGCTGAATGCTATGATTATTGATTTTTATGAAAATTCTTGCTCTAATAATGTGGGAAGACAGTCCCTTATTAATGCGTGTCAGTGTGTAATTACTGAATTAGGAGGATTTTCAAAAAATATTTAACAACTAGCCTCAGGACAGATTTGTAGCTTCCAGTAATCTTGATATTCTTCTACAGGTTTTCTGTATCTATTCTTCCTTTTTATGTTTTGATTTAGTTTTGTTTTTTTAAGATAGCAATCTGAGAAAACAGCTAAAATGCCCAAGGTAGATTTTCTGTTGGGGATCATCCTCTGGTTTAGTGTGGGTCTGAAGCCCTTGGACGAGAAGGACCATTGACATTTGAGCTAGAGACTGACTGATGACAGTAGCTGGTTTCACCCTCCACGGAGCAGGACCAGGGGAGATCACACCTTCTGAGTTGTTTTCATGGCAGATGCTGATATCTCAGTAATGGTGCACTTGGTAATGTTGCTCTTTTGCGTGGACTAGGAAGCAATAACTCAAGAGATGGATTCTTGTTATCCTGGCCTTGACCCTTGTTTCTTCTACCTTGTTCCAGTCTCTCTTCTCCTCGTGCACTTAACTCAGTAAGCAAATACCAGTCACCTCATTCAGATCTCCCTGTTCTACAAGTCTTTGCCTCTCTCTTAGCTCCTGCTTTGGTATTTCCATCATCCTGTGTGTACCCTCCTTCAGTCCTAATCTTATTATTTCTGCTCCTGCATTCCTTGCAGTTTCTGCATCCTGCTACATGTTCTGTTCTTCCCTCCTGTTCCAGATTCCTTGTCCCTACGTGTTATTTCCCTTTGTCTGTGCATAGATTTTATTTCTTTGCATGAGATGCAGAGGATTGATATTTACTTGCCATGTGGATGTCTTGCTGCTGTTGGGATGAAAAGCTGTTGTAACTGGTTTGTACATGAATAGTTTGGTTTTACCCCTCTTGGCAGGGCAGGAGGCACATATGCTAGCCCACTGGAAGAATAGGGCCAACTACAGTTTTTCAGAAATTTATATAATGTGGATGAATTTAGGTAGATTTTCTTGATAATACACAGTAGAGTACCCCTGTGACACAATGGATACATTCCTATTGAAACTCAGTCATCTTTGGGAGTACCAGATATTGCCTTTTTTTTTTTTTTTTTTTTTGATGGTAGTTAAGACAATGTATTTTTCATTGGTGTTCTTGGAAATAAGCAGGGCTTTCTGAATAACTAATGTATGTATTTATTTTCATGTGCATGTATGCACAGAAAGCATCTCACAGTGTCAAATGTGGTGGATGAAAATGTGATCAGCTTTGCAATCACAAGCTACTGATGGACATGATCTTGAAATGTTTTGGGGTAACATTTTAAAAGGCAAACTATACACTGTTAATTAGAGTAGATCAGTGGAAATAATATTAAACGTAATGGAGATGGACAGAACTTTTTACAACTGAAACATCAGGAATTGCACTGCCTTAGGCAAGTAATGTTACCAAATACAGTAGGTAGTTTATCTGTTGCTACAGGTTCCATATTCCTGTAGAGGAGCTAGTGCTGCACATTATCCAGTTGTAATGCAATAATCCATCAGACACCTACTCCTTTTGAAGGCTATTTAATTGAATAAACTGCAGTATAAACAAGCTGTATGGTTACAGATATGAAAGTCCCAGAAGGATGTGACTTACTCATTCTGTTGCCCTTCCAAACCAATGTTGTTTTTTTATGTTTTTAATTTGCAGTGGTGAATTTTAGAATGATGTTTCATTGTGGTAAACATTTAACTTTTCTAAATATCTCTATGTAAATTAGTACCAAATCTTCCATCCTTAAAAAAAAAAAAAAATTGGAATTTTATGGAGGATATCTAGGAAAAGCATCTTCTTCTTCCAGTAGTACCTGCAGCCAGAAATTAGTTTCAGCTTACATGTTAAATTGATAGCGTTGTTTAAATGAACCACTCTCCAACTGCAGGGAATACTGAGCAATAGTTTTGGGAAGTGTAATTGTAACTGCCCAGACTATAAATTAACTGCTTTCACAGTCTTTTCTCACTGAATAAAGAAGATGGCATCAATTGCACTTAAAATGTACTTTTAAAACCGTTTTAATAAAACTTTCAGTTATTTTGAGTTGAACCAACTTAGCTTGAGGAGTTATTTATTTTGAGCTAGATGTGGGAATCACCTTCACATATTCCTGATTGACCACAAGAAAGATGTTATGGTTTTATTTGAAAAGTTTGTCATAAGCTGAAGCAATGCATCACATACAATCAAATATACACTTTCCAGTCTGTCATAAGCACTGTCTTATTAACTAGTACAGAGTGTAAGAATATTTTAAGTAAACTTGGTAGCAAATGGTATTTTTTATTCCACCTTTTTTGTGGTGAATGGAGTAACCATGTGAAGGATTTAGGCTTTTGTAGTCAGTGATCTTGTGTTGTGGGGCTGCATTTTGAATGCTTTAAGGTGGCATTATTACTGAAAGAAATCAGTCTGCCTTCTGCAGTCCTTGGCTGCTTGCTCTCTCCAGCAAAAAACAACCAAAAAAAAGGCAGCTTATTTTTCATGTAGATAATACATTTCACCTCATTCTTTGCAGTTCACAAAAATACTTACCCTTGCACAGGTGTGCATGGGGGCACTGAATAGGACAGAGCTACTGTTTTTCTGTGACAGACTTGATTTAAATTGATCATCAACATGTTTTTCCATTAGTTTAATTGCTGATTGTTCCTGTTCTTTTGTTGTACTCTATCTAGAACTTCAGGTCAGGAGGTCAAGTCTGCTGACATATTTTGCTGTGCCTTCAGAGCGTTGCCCCTGGCCCATGCATTCATCTCCCTGCATGTCATGCTGTTAGTGCTTTCTCTGCGGTACTCACTCTAAAAGCACTATTTATGGGTTTAGATACTCCCTCCAAAACACAAACATGAATAATTTAATTTATATGTGACATAAGCGAAGTGATATAAATATATGTAATTGTGTACAGTATGGTAGGAAAGAATTATTTCGGTTATAATGATTGTTATTTCTAACTGATTACACTGTGTCTTTGCTAAATTAATCTAAAAGGGAAGAAATAGAAGAGGGCTTCTTTTGCAGCTGACCTTTTATAAGTTGAGTATTGTTGCTTGATGTATGCACGGATTTTTCACTTCTGACAAGAAGAAATCCTGTGTCATCCTCATTTGTAATGTACAGACCTCTCTTTCCATATTTACATTATTTAAATAAAGAATACTGTAAGTTCTCAAAAATGCTGCCCTTCACTTGCAGAATGATGGTACCCAGCCTTCGTGTGTACAGTTTGGAACATGGTGAGGATCCTGCTGGCTTAATTACTGTGCTGCTGCTTTTCTGATTAATGACTGAAACCTTGACTTATTGGACAAGAAAAGACCATCTGAATTTAATTGTTTCTGAGGACATGCACAGCTTTGACAGGTCAAGAGAAGGAAAAAATGAACTGATTTTTGGCTAAAATTCACTAATCCCTCAATTGCTCCTTTGAATTAATCAGGTCTTCTTGCTCAGAGAATATCTATAAGTGTGAGAAACAGGAACGTCCTAATTCTTCAGACACTGAGTTTTATTTAGACACTTCATTAGTGTTATAGAGTTATAGAGCAAAATACGTTGTGAAGCTGTACTCTCCACAGATTGGCAGCTTTCTGAATTCCAGCACAAGCACTGGTGGCCATAGTTAGGACAACTATTTAGCAGTTTAATTGATTTCTTAAGATGGGGGATTTCTGAAGGTAATAGAGTCTCTGAAAAATGCATTGATTAAAAATAAATCAATCTCACAGCTGCATAATTTTATGATCTGGTTGGACTTGTATCTCTAGAAGACCACTTGGTTTTTCTGTGGAGTCTGATGCTAGGAGCTGTTAGTTGAATGCATAAGCATTATCAGTATTGGCTGTGCATAGCTGGAAAGCCTTCTGTAGTATTCTACTTTTAAAATTACCTCTAGGTTGTTTAGCTCTTAAGGTATAGTGAATGCATAAACAGTATCACTGTATCCCAAATCAAACTCACCTGGCTTCGTTCTTGCTTCAAAATCAGATTTTGTTTACAAGACTATATCAATAAGCTTTTTGAAATTTTCAGTTTGCTATTTTTTTATCATCTTACACTAATATAGGACAGCAATATTTAGGATTACAAATACAGCTTTATTTAAAACAAACAGCTTTCAGTGAAATTGCATTACTTTTCTACTACTAAACATAGATTTATATGTGAGGACTAGAACACTGAAGGTCTCTGAGTCCAAAGTTATAAATGTGAATGCTTTCAGTGGCTAATATTTATGCTTTTTCTTATTTTCTGAAAGGTAATATTACTTGTTAGATACTCATAGTGAAGAGTTGAATATCCTTTTCTTTGTATGAAAGTGTAACAGTCTTCTCTGACTGATTGTGCAGTCATGACATAGCTGAGGTGAAGATCCAACTTCAAACATTGCAAGATAAATCATTTCCACATTCTTGCTTAAGTGGCTATTTTAGTGTAGAGAAGCACATTTTCTGTTGAGTGCTAATGCCACTGTCTCCTTGACCCAAGGTCTTAACTATTCTGAGCAAAGTAGATTTGGTACTTAGTGTAAGAAAGAGTTTGCAAATAAAACAGTTGTGCCATGTAGAAATTTTGAAATTTCTTTACCTCGTGGGATTTTCCATTGATAAAAGCATTGATTGAATCAAGTATGCTTTATTCAAGGTATTAATAGACATATTCTCCTTTCCTTTCTTATTTATAGAAACTGGAGTGGGTGGCTGGGATCACAGCTATGTATAGGCTTGTGTAAGGGACCTCCAAGAGGGGTGTATGTTCTCAAGTTATTGTTTTGGCCAGCTGCTCTGCCCTTGTTTCAGCAATGAGATCTGTTAGCATGAGGCATTTTGCTAAAAGGGGAGGAAGTAGGAGTGTGAATGTTGCTTAATGGAAACAAGACTGTAGTTTTATCTTAATTTTGCTGTTTGAGGGCAGTCTGGCAATTAACTCATGAGAAACAAAGCCATGGAATTATTTTTGTAGCTTTAGCAGATAAGTCTCTGGAATTTTCTTAACTAACAATGCTGGTTAAGCTTCAGTAGCTTTATTGCTGCTAGGAATATAATGGAGTTAAACTACAGGCAGCTACACATAACATGAGCTAAGGCTATGGCCATTTCTGCTTTCAATGTGCCACCTTTGAGCTGCGTTACTGCTTTCAGTCTGAGTTGCCAGAACTGTGTCATGATGTTCCCAAACCCCTTGGGCAGTGGCAGTCCCGTTACAGAAGAGCCTCTTCTGCTCCTGGATTGTCCCAGCTTGTGGTGTCAAATTTTTCCACAAATACAGAGAGGCCTTGAATATCTGAAAGGCTTTCTAAGTTTCAAAGAGGAAGAACATTTGCAGAAACAGGGAGAAAGTATATGCAATTATTCTGCTATTCTTTTGGCTGCTTATTTTAGTGGCTGCATAAGACAATTCTAAAATGAAGCATTTATGTGGGAGTTAAAACAAGGATGCTTTTGCCCTGGTGCTACCTGGTGATTCTCCAATTATTTTCCTAACACAGAACTGTCCAGGTTTGTCTGCCAGCATAGAAAGAGTGTGGGACTGTCTGCTTCAGGCTGTTCCTGCCTTTTGCAGGAGTAGTCTTGCATCTCTCAAAGAGATGAGCTGTGGTTTGGAAAAGCCTTTTCCTATTTCTGTTGTTTCCTCCTCTCAAAAAATAGACCGTAAAAAACAGATGGCATTAACCTTTAAATGAATTTTGCCGGGTTTAATTCAAGCAGCAGCTTCAGGGACTGTTTATCAAATACCATCACACTGCTTACTTTTTAAAGGAAATGGAAAAAATGTCTGACACAAAGGCATCTGAAATGAAACACTCAATAATCATGGTATACCAAGATCTTACCTACTGGAAATACTGTGTGTGAGTGTTAAAAATAGAACATAGACTCATTTAGTCCTGAACATTTACAAGCAAATTGTTTGAAACTGAAGAGAATGGATGGAAAATGAGTTTTCCTGGGAAATAAACTTGGGTACTTCAATTTGTGCTTCTTACAATAGATATTTTAGTAATGTGCATAGTAAATGTAAAGTTGTTATTTAGCAATGTGAACAATAATGTCAGCAATAATAGGGATGGGTAATGACAGTCCAGCAGCATTTTCTACCTGAGGATGTCAAGGGAAAAGCTATTGTTACTCTGCAGTTGGTATTGCGTATATATTTTCTCATTCTCACGTCCTTCAAGCTGCCTGTCAATCAGCTGTTACTATGCTCTTTTATGTCAGTGCACTATAGGGTGGACTAGAAAAGCTACTCATGAAAGATTCAGCTGCATTAAAAAAACTTGTTTAAAAAAGAAGTTCCTTACTGTCTTTACAGGACTGCCCAATGGAGTCAAACATTCATGGATATGGCAAGTGTAGCTATGTGTTGGAGCATAAGGAACCATAAAGTGTAAGTATTCAATATTGAATCATAAATAGAAGCTGAAAAGTAAAAGCAACTGTGGTGTATGCTTTGTGTAATAAACATCCTTAAGGATGCAAAGTAGCCATAGAAAAGTCACTCAAGACCTTGCTTCCCTTTCTACTCTTCCTCAGTTCACATGTGCACACAAAATTAGATTTTACTGATTAAAAAACTCAACGCTTTTTTTCCTGTTTGGAAACGTGTTTAATGACACTTGCCTAGCTGCTTCATATTTCTAGTCTTTCTTTTTCCTTCTTGAAATGGAAAGATTTACACAGCGTCTGCAGTTGTATGAAACATGACAAAACGATTAGGTAATTGTTGGGCACAGTATACTGAATATATAAAGCTTCATGTGACAGTATAAGGTATTAGCTGCAATTGAAGATAAATGTATATTCACATACTCTGCATACTAATTGGTGAAGCTCTGGTTGAGCTAGCATCTCCCGTTTCCTTTCTTTATAGTGGGATTGCAATGGTGGTTTGCACTTAAAATTAACATGGTTTTATATTTTTATTTTTATATTTCTTGATTCTAATAAAAATAGTTGTAGGTAAAACACAGGACAGATTTCCATGTTTTTAGCTGAAAGTGCTTTTAGAAGTATCAGATCTTTTCATGGTTCTTTCAATTAAAGAGTGAAATATGAGTTAAGAATGGGTTGCACTGAAGGATGAGTTTACAGTTCTCAGGTAGCTGCAGGTCAGTTGCGTGAAAACTATTTTTGACAATTCCTGCAGTGTAGGGAAAATATAATAAAGGAATAACTGATAATTCACAAAGTGTTTCTGCATACACAAAATATATTTAGTGTTAATTTACATATCCAATGTTACAGGCCTTTCATCATAAAGATTTTTCTTTTAAAATTGGTATTTCCTTTCACCATTGTTCTGAAAAGGAAGGGGAAAAAGAAGTCTTTGAAGTAAGTACCTATAATTGAAATTAGTGTGGACTGAGTTCAATGTAACAGAGAAGCAACATCATCTCAAACTGGGACACAGAGGAGGAGACAGCTCATAAAGCACTTGGTGCAGTCAAAATATTTAGTTTGGCATTTTTCTCGCTGTGTCTCTCAAGGCTTTGATCTCCTTGCAGAGAAGATGGAGATTTGCAAGGGCCAAATTAGAGCCTAAGGATTTAGTAAACCTTATGGTACTTAGAACAATAAAAAAATGGAGCATTTATTAATTGGACATTAGCATTAATTATTTATGTGAATAAAAGCATGATGATTTACGTTATTATTTGGCACCTTTAGCATCTAGAAGAACCCTTTAAAATTGTTTTCATGTTTGCCTTAAATGCTACCTTTTTTTTTCCCCTTCAGATTTATTGCAGTAGTACTAAATTTGTAGGTTTTCAAAAGTAGAATCTGAATTTCCTCAGCCTTTTCCTGCATAGCTTCTTGCCGCCTTGCTTTCTGCTTCCCTCCAGTTACCTTTTTCTTACACTGAATCCTTGTCTGTTAATTGTTCTTATCTTTGTTTCTCTTCTGGCCTAGCTATGACTGTGACCTTTAACACACAAAGAAGGACAATTTCTTCTTTTCTGGTGTTACAGGTTTATATACAGGACTGTTGTTGTCTTTGCAGAGAAACTGTTGGCTTCAACCAACTAAAAGCTCTGTATTTAAATTCTTGATTAAGACTTCTGTGCATGTAACTTTTTTCTCAGAACCATACATCTCCTATGTAAAGAAAATGCACACTTGCAGGGTGCTGCCACTGCTATTTCCCTTTGACTGTGTTGTAGGGATTTTATACCCTGTAACTTTCTCACTGGGAGATGACTTTGCAGTTCATGGTGGAAGGAAGCACTGGGGAGCAGAGTAGCTCTGGCTGTAGAGCCAAATCAGCTGCGTTGTAGAAGCTAAAAGCAAAAATCAGCAGTGTGGTGAAAACAAATTGTTGTCTGGGAGAAGTATTTTATCTGGGATATCCTTAAATGACTGAATAAATGTTTGACAAATGCGTCATGAAAGCAGCCCAGCATCCTCATTTGGATCCTCATTGGACAGGAAAGTCAAATTTTTTTCAATAGACAAAAAACCAAATTAGATGACTTTGGCATGGCTCTAAACACGGATGGGCAAAAGTTTCTCATGTTTAAGGTGAGTTTTTAAAGAAATGTATTCAGGTTAACTTCTTGCCCGTAATTGCATCAGTATTTGAAATTTTCATTTGTATTGCCGCTTGTAGCTTTGACACATTAATTTACATAACCTAATATTTTTAGGATCTGTCTGATTGGAATGGTTAACCTTTGCTATGTTGTAGAGGAACATACTCCATGGAGATGCTCAGTGAAAGCATCTACTTTTCTTTTGGTTGCCTCAAAATTAATTTTTCATGTGTGTCCTTCTCCTTTTGTAAAGTTCAAGGTCAGTTTTATTAAAAAGGATTGTGTGATTCATATCTGTGACTCACTGCTTTGCCCAGCCCATCAAAACAGAATACCATATTTCCATTGTGTCTTCTTTCCAAGGATTTTTTTGAGTGAGCATAAAGCCTGGCTCATTCCTTGAAAGTAATCAAATTCAGCCTTCTGCACTTTGAATGAACATCCTAAGGCAGATTTACAAAATAGTCAACAGATGTGTGTTCCCTGCCATCAAATGGGAAAGCAGTTATGGTTAAGACGTTTGCTTCCCCCCCCACCCAGTATGTAAAATAGGATATTGTCCAAGACATCCTGGAGGGAACGGGGAGTTTCCATGAAGTTGTCTTTCAGTATTCTTTTTAAGGAATACTTTTTATTCCTAAAATTCATGTTAGGCAATTCCTCATATTGCACTTTCGTGCCAAGAAACATGATTTCTCAATCCAGCTTGTACCGTCTGTTTTGATTCAAACATTCATTGTAACTGAATCCCGGGGTATTGGAGGGACTGTACTTGTTCCCAGTCACTAACAAGGGTCATAGTTTGCTGACATTTGCATACGGATAGGTTTGAAACTTGTTGTGTCCTGTAATCATTCCTCCTCAAAGAAAAGGCTTGCTGAGGAATGAGCCCTCAGGAGCTACAGACCTGATAGCATTCATGGAGGAGTCGTCAAAATTCCTTTAATAGTTTATTATTCAGTGGAGTCATAGCCTATGGTTTCAGGCTACTGTCTTAAACTCTGAATTTTGCAAGTTTTGCTCAATTTTAGAACGCACTGTTATCAAGTCAAGGATTCTTAAAGGGTTTTTTTGTTTCATTTTGTTTGCTCCATTTTGGTCTGAGTGCTTCAATCATTTCCACCAGCTAGACAGTGCTGTGAGGCATTTGTAGGTTAAGCTGGTCATTGCACCTCAATGATAACAGGGTTGTTTATTTTCCATATCATGGTGATTCTGGATGTTATTCTTTCACTGCAGGGCCTACAGTTCAAGTTCTGCAATTTTATTGCAGAAATGGTAACTGTCAGGTATTGCTTTAGAATTGAGTTTGTGATGACTCAGATGTCTTAGTATTTAAATAATTCCATTTAATTATATATTTTGTAGAAATTATTACTTAGTTGTAATTTCAACTCTGTTTTCTTTACTCCCTAACTGAAAAGAATTTTGCAGATGTTTGATTTTTTTTATCAATAATTACAGAATGGTTAGGGTTGGAAGTGACCTTAAGCATCATCTACTTCCAACCTCCAATTACTTGTTGAGAATATGCGGAATTTTTGCTCATGTGGTTGGGGAGAAACTCAACAGTTCTAGCTGTTACTGTTGTCTACCCTATGTGAGGAAGAAGGAAATGTGCTCAGTGTCATGAAGAAGTTGCAAAATGAACCACAATGTTTGAAGAAGTGCAATGAACCTGGTAAATTGCTTTCTGATACCACTATATGTAAAGGTGAAGGAAAATTAAGAAGGGAAAGCTCGTTTAGCAGGGTGCACCTAAGTGTGATTTCCACTCTGCTGTGTGAAGAACCTTGATAAGCCCAAACTGTCCTTAACCTCCCTCTGCTACTGAGGTTAGGAAACTGCAGCAAGGGAGATGTGATGATGCTGCTCATTAATTTTCCAACAAATGAACTGTTGCAGATAGGTAGGAAGTAACCCTGGATTTGGTGTTGTGGTTTTTTTTTTTTTTTTTAAATCTTTAATAATGGCATTTACAGATGTAACTCACAAATGGATCAAAAATTATTTTTCTTTTTTTATTCTCTGAGAAATACAGTCTTCAAGCAAGGAACTTTTCTCTACTTTTTCGTTCATTTTTGGTTTTTCTTCCTTTGCTCTTTTTGACCTGAAGACTTGGGCCAGTTATCTATTTTTTCGGCCTTCTAAACAATTTACAGTGGTGGTGTAATATATGTAAGCTGCGTGGCACAGGTTGAGAACAATTTTATTCCTGTACTAATTGGTTTATAATTCCTACTAACTTCTGTAGGATTTAATTTACAGTAATTTAAAGTAAATGTATTATAATTTCAAAATAATGCATCCTGCAGAAGTGTTTAATATTGAATATGTATTCCCATGCATGAAAACTCCTGAAATCCTTTGAGTCAAAACTGCCATTGGTTACAACATGAAGGTTTAGGCTTTTTTTTAAGTTTGGTGAAATCTGCAAGTTTCATTCAGCTTTAGAGACTGTTGTGTTAATTTAAAAGGTAAATAATAGCACTGAAAGGATTCATTTGAAAAGACTAAGTTAAAGAACATATTTACTATGAAGTTTTATTACTAGATATTTAATCTTAATGGAAAAAGTGGTGACTGAGTAACCTGTTTCTCTGGTTTGTTTGATTACTGATTTAGGGAGCTGTCTTCCTTTTGCTAATTGTAGTACTTAACACATGTTATGTATTCTACTGTTGTTCTGGAAAGCAAAACTGGAAATGGAGGGTAGTTGATCCTTTGCAGCTTCTAAGCAGATGATTCCCTAAATGAACCAGTGGTTAAAAAAATTTGAAGCAAGCACTGTTTCACTTTTACAGCTAAAAGAATGGTGGTGGCTGTCATGAGCATCACTGAAGAAGAGGTATAATATATGTATGTTTGGGAGATTTTCCAAAGATTCTAGAGCAGAAAATAGAAGTAGCCTAGAAACATTTTGTGTGAAACCAAGTTGGAATCCTCAAACACACTCTTTATGCCTGATGAGTGTTGACATAATTTTCTTTTTCAACATTAAACATTTTTTAGAGTAGTATTCAAGAATCATCCTTAACAGTGGTTTCTCTCCCTTTTGGATTATCAGATGTGAGGTAGACAAAATAGCTGCAAAATGTAATCTGTTCTGCCTTTGCTGTGGATATTTGTGATTCACACACACACAGATCAGTGTCTCTAGGGGTTTTTTCCTCATCCTTTCCTTTTGCTTTTTCCTTTTAATAAATTTATAATTAGTTAAGAGTAAATGCAGAGATGATCTGTAGTGCCAACAGTCTGGCAACCTGTCTCAGAGCTATTGCACCTTACCTTTCCTCCTGCAAATCTGGCCTTCAAATGCCACTGTCATGTCATTTGCCTCAGGAAGTGCCTCTCCCCATTCTGAACAAGTTGTATTGGTGCTTTCTTTTTCACAGCTGTATATGCTCCTGCATTAAGTTATGCTGGCACTGAAGTTTGGCACTTTGTTACATTAAGGTTTCCTTCTTTCCTTCTTAGTGCCACTGGCAGTTGTGTTTTATGAGACATGGATAAATCAGCCCTGTTGTGTTTGCGTGCTGCTTCAGGTATGGTTTTGCATCTGTATCAAACTGGTGAATAGTGAATCTTAGCAGACAAACTCTTGATCATCCTTCAACAAGTTGGAGTACTGGTCTCCTCCTGCACGTTCTTGTTAAAATACCCATTTGCTTAATGACTGAAGACAAATGCATTAAGGATACTGTGACCTATGTCTGCAATTATTAAATAGGCATGTGATGATGAAGAAAGAATCAGGAAAATTAGGTACTCCTTTAAGAACTTTTTTTTTTTAATGCTGAGATCAGCATAATTCACTAGTCTAACAGATCTCCTCTGGCTTTTCTTGTCCACAGATTTTGAAAGAGATGATGGCTGTTTTTCATTATTAAATACTATCTTTCTCATGTGTATCAGTGTAGTGGTAGGTACAGAAAAGCAGCAGTGACTTCAAACAAACACACTTTATTAGGGCCTAGTCAGAGGGGCTCGTCCCAAGATGGCTCCTGTCGGCGGCTCGTTGCTGCTGTTGATCTCCATCTGGGCATCACCGGGAGAGGATCTCGGCTCTGGGTTGCCGCTCGCTTTCCCATTGGTGGCTTAGCAAGTCCACGTTCCTGACAGGCCCGTCCCGAGAGTCTCTAATCAGGTTATGTCACCCTAGGAACTTTCTAGGGTGTGAGCCATCTTTCCATAAACAGGGCTTGAACAACATGGCAATTGACACTAAACACTGGTTACAATAAACTGGAATTAGAATACAAGGAATTTGAGTGACAATTAACAATAGTAATTAAAAATAACTAGGTTTAACAGTAACTAATTAATGACCAATTTATTAATTAAACAAGTGTATTTCTCACAGTGGCTGACACACAGATTATGTTGTTATGCAGTAATTACTTAAGACATGCAGTGATCTTTTTCTATTCCTGTCAGCTGTGTAGCAGGTTCAGTTAATAGATCCACTCCCTCGTTTGACAGTACCTTGCTTAATACAGACTTACTTTCGTGGTGCCTGCCCAGCCTGACTTTGAGGAGACTCGGTTCTGGACTGTTTTCCTTGCCCGTGAATCATGTAACTCAGTATTGTTAGTGCTGCAATGTATTTACATTCTTAGATTAGCAGCAGCCTCTCCTGGGCTGGCCAGTCACACACGGGCAAAGCTAAACCAAATGGGAATGCCTCCACAGCAGATGATGCTGGTGACTCTTGCTGTGGATATTCTAGAGAGACTCTTAAGGAGTGTTTGGTTATCCATCTGATATCTTAACAACATCGAATCATTTAGGTGCAAAATGTATGAAAAGTTGTGAGTGCAAGGAACAGTCCCAAAGTACCTTAATCCTTCTATCGATAGCACCACTATTGGGTTACATGGTTTTAATCCCAGAGGAGTTGTTGCCTGACATTAAACTGTCCAAATAGTATTTATATCTGCTGCTGCCCTGCAAGATCACTTAACCCTGCACAGCAGTTTAAAAGTAGTTAATGACAGACCCAGCATGACTTGCCCCTTATGAATGATCACATAAGTTCGACCTGTGCTGTCATGGTTTATGGAGGAAGGCAGTTTGTCCATAGCCTGCTTCAGCCACAGCAGGTAATTTGAAATGAAATGAGACAGTTTCTACAAGCAGATTGATTTGGGAATCTTGCCTGTTCTTCCCTTTGACCCTTGACAAGTTGACACTACAAAGATTGTGACTTTAAAAAATGATTGGGTGCAAATACATTTAGGTAGATGATTTACTATGTGTTAAAGCAAGGACAGTGCATTTAGAATGGAGCTGTGAGGGAAGGTAATTGTAAACTTTAACAACTCGTGTTTTATGTTTCTGTATCTTATTAATTATCTGAGTAGGTGAATCTTCTGATAACAGGAGACCAAGTATTGTATCTAATAAACTGTGTCTGAGAGTCCACAGATTCTGCATACCAGTATTCAGTATTTTAGTTATGCAAAAATAAGTGTATGGGATTTAGAAATGAAACTGGAATGCTTTCTTTGAGCTGCAAGGGTTAAGTCTGAAGATGGACATCTGCACGTATAGGTTTCCCAATCCTAAAATGTCTTTATTTTGTTATTCTTTTGTAAATGGAGTCACGCAAATACAAATATTGAAATAGCAAGATCCAGCATACCATAAATAGCTGGCAAATAGTGAAATAATGAAAGGATGCCAGAGAGAGAGAGAAAATCACAATCATGTGTCTAAAAATATTCTGGTTTTGGAAAGCATACACCCTTATAGTTAGAAAGAATTATGTAGACTTTCTGAGACACTAAATAGAGATTTTATTCAAGTGGCTTTTTCTGATTTATATAGTTGGATTTTTCCCAAACAATTATGTGATTAATTACATCATTTGATAATAAATAGCTAAAACATATTACTTCTAAAGAATTATCCTAAAATGATCCAGGATAGTGTGTAAAACACAAGTACAAATGTTGCTGAAATATGTATCATATAAATTTAATTATAATTTAAAATTGAATGTTTAATTAAACAACAGTCCTAGAAAGCATAATCTAATCTTTGATAAGCCACCTAGTATTAAATATGCTATGAACGTGTAGTTGTAAATGCATAATACAAAGTAAATGTTTGCACAAAGTTCATCTCTCTGCAGGTCTTTCTCCTACTGTCTGTTCAAAATGCTTTGTATGAAGCATTATTTTGAAGGTGCTTATAAAAA
Organism: Picathartes gymnocephalus; assembly: GCA_013390045.1. Classification (NCBI taxonomy): domain Eukaryota; kingdom Metazoa; phylum Chordata; class Aves; order Passeriformes; family Picathartidae; genus Picathartes; species Picathartes gymnocephalus. Next base: position 153,101 of record WEKY01002931.1, on the reverse strand, counting down.
AATTCTTATTGGTCAAAGTTGAAATTGTTTAATACCTTTTTGACTGTCTCTTTACTGAAGAATATTAGAAGTATTTTGCTGAAATGTTTCTTTATGTTGTCCATTGGGTTTAATAGACGTGCCATTTAATAAGCTCTCTACCTGTAAGGATAGACTATTTGACCTTTGTGACCTGCCAGTGGTAGACATAGTATAAGATTGCTTTGTGAAATAAAGCTGTCGGTAACATCAACAAAATAAAAAATGATCGTATTCCAATACTCTCTGCTCAGTACTATGACAGCACTGAAATATGGAATAAAATTGAAAGTAGATTAGTTTTGGGTCCTAAGTCATGTTTTGACAAGATATAAGAGAGGAGAACATATCTTTGAACTTTTAGTTTTAAAGTTTTTTAATGAAAATATTTATCATTTTGTGAGGTTCCTTCTTTCTTTATCACAACGGGGCTGTATAACCTTAAAACAATCCATTCTCTTATTGTGAGGGATATAAATACTGCACTATCTTTTATATTAAACATCATAAAGGATACATGCACAGTATGAAATTGCTTGACACTCACAAGTAAAGGACTGTCATGTTAATAAAAAGCTTATTGGAGAGGTTGAAAAATCAGTCATTAATAAGCCACATATTTTTAAACTATGTAAAGCATGTAAATACTGCAGACAAGAAGGCAGGCTTTGCCATATTTTCTCCTCTCTTTTTGAAATACTTAAGGTCTAAAGCAATAGTGTAAATGAAAATTATCAGATTGCCTCTTCTGTGCTTATTGTAAACTTTATATGATTAGAAAAGAAATTAATACTTTTAGTTGCAGTTATTAATCAAATCAAATGAAGAGTTTGAGGAGAGCAATGATGACATGACTGTGAATGCTAGAATTCAGGCAACTTGCTTTCAGTCTTTTCTGAAGAAGAAAAACACCAACCAAAAGGAGAAACCTTTAAAGAGGGAGTGGGAAAATCCCATGACCAAAATGCACTTTGTACTATAGCTATATAGTGTGGGAAATGGAAGAAAAGGTGTATTAAACAGTGCACACAATCTCTCTGTCTTCATCTCTGTGCATCAAAAATATCAAAAATAGAAATCAAATGAATTTAAACTTCTCAATCTAGGGTTAACATCATTAGCTGTTTCTCCTTGTTTATTTTTTTAATACTACTTTTTTTTGAAAATGCCTTTTAGTTTGCTTATTCTCGTTTGTTTCTTCTGTTCTTTTAAGTGCTCAATTGTTACTCTAATACAAGTGCAAGTTTCTTATTTTTAATTTTTTTAAAAATACTTCTAAGCTAATGAAGTGGGTTGTATTTTTTTTTTCCCATGACAAACATTTATTTTTGAAGTCATAGGAATAAAATACTTTTCCTGAATGAAGTCACAGTATTTCTGCAAAGATACTAGTCTCAGTAAATTTGGGTATTCTCTGAGGAAATACAAGAATTTTAACGGTGATTCATAAACAAAAATATTAACATAAAATCATGTAGAAAATTCATACAGAATTTCTGTTTTACCCAGTGCCTCTAAGAGGACTGCAGTGATGTGCTTTTAGCAGAGGTTTATCTTCCTTGAAGCACGATAGAACTCCAAAGTTTAATAAAATAATGTAAACGGATAACAAAGAAATGTTGCCCATTCTCAAACTGTGCATCAAGTTGGTTGAAAGGAAGAAGAGAAAAGCAGGACCATCTACCTGCTCTGCATTGGACTGAACTAAAGGACAAGTGCATTTTAGTATGTTAGAACTTTGTTTGGTTTTGCCCTTTCAGATGGTGTGAAAGAAATGTAATTGGATTATCCTCTGGCCCCACAGATGCTTGAGGTGCTCTGTCGCTGAGATCTTTGGTGGAAACTGTTCTCTCTCTCTTTGGATGAGGTTAATCCCCATTACTGTTGGTTTCTGTGACTGTAAGCCAGGAGCCATGGCCCCAGTAGCAGCATCTTTGCTCTTTTGAGTTCTCAGCGCTTCAGGATCATTTTAATGCCGGTGGCCAGCGTTGCCCTGCAAAGTGAGGCAGGGGCGTGGAGTGTCAGTCACCGGCAAACACTGAGGAGTCGTCTCCTGCTGGAAGTACCATGTGCCTTTTTCTCAGTGGTGAAAAGCCCCTGGAGAGAGTGAACTCTTCCTGGCACAGTGAGGTGCTGTTTCCATGTATGCCTGGCTGGGACTGGCAGCTGCAATAGGACACGGCTACGTTGTGGATTCACTTAAGCAAAAGGAAAACGCTCCCATACTTCCCAAGATTTTGCATCAATAGTGTTTCTTGTGGCAGGAGTACTTCTTTTTCCTTTCAGACTTATGTACATATTTTAAAATATAGTTTGTAATGCTTTTTTCCTGATTTCTGGTGATTTTGCAGAAGCCTGTTGTGTTGGAGGTGGGCTATAAGGCAGTGAACAGCACAGTGATGAATCACATGGTTTTGTCTGTAGCTATTTATTTGCTGTTTCACTTTGCCATGTGTCTTCTTTAAGCTACTCTAACCATTCCTTGCCTAAATTACTCTGATAGAATTGTACAGAAAATGGGCAAGAAAAAGTGATGTTTAGCTGCCTGTGATTTGCCAGCAGTTGTTTTGGATTTGCACTCCTTCTCTATCTATGCCAGACAGGTTTTTAGTCATTACGTTGCTGATTCCCTGATATCAACTCTGTGGAATCACAAATGTAGTAATCCTAAATGTTTTTTTTATGAGTCAGTATTTGTCAATGCTGAGAACTATTATTATAAAGATGATCAGAATTTTTTTTACTTTAAACTCAGATTTTTGGAAACATTTACCTCAGTGGATTAGATAGAGACTGAGAACATTGAAAAAATCAAGCAGGTTTTCTTACCTTTCAACAGGAAATTTGGGGGTCTTATGCCTATTTGACATGGTATGTGTTTCTTAAAACCTGTGGCATGTTTAAAAAGTTGTGTAACCATATATCTTTTAATTTAATTGCTTTGCATCAAAAATCATAAAGATTCTCTGTAATTGACCTGAATATTTGTCTTAAAAATGAAGGTGATAAAAGTAACATCTACAGCTTGATATTAAACCAAAGCTGGAGGAGAGGAAGAAAGGAGAAATGGGGTAGCACAAGAGACGATGGTGTAACACTGTTTCACAGATCTAGGTCACTCATAATGCTGCATCTTACACGGACAGTTCTGGGTGATTTTGAAGTAAGTGTCAGTGTAGTCCAGACAGACTTGTAGAAGACTGTCAGTGGCAGCTGTCACTGTTTCGCTTGGTCTTGGAAGAGAGCCTGAGACTGAATGAAGTATGGGTAGATGGAAATTTTTGAGTATGGACCCGTTAACACTGTCTTACAGGGAAGCTGTAATTTAGCCCATTATATCCTTTCTGAAAAGAAAGCTTGCCTTTTAAGAATGCTAAGTCTCCTGTAAATCAACACTTGAAAAAGAAGTTATCGCATGGATCATACAGTGGGCTCTGACCTGGATTACTTAGCTCAAGAGTGTTTTGACTGGCATAATGCAAAAGTCTTTCTTTTAAGTTCAAACTCACTGCACACTGGCACTAGAAATTTAGCTTAGATTTGCCCTTTTGAACAGACAGAGAAGAGTGCAGATAAAAATGGTGAACACAGTATAAAATACATATAAATACATAGCGTAAAATATATATAAATTATCCACCAGTAAGTATATTTCTTTGGAAACTCTCCCAGTTTTAGAATACAGCACAGACTTTCTTTTAGCAATTGATCAGCCTTTCTTTTCTTTCCCTTCCCACCCCATCTGTGATTATTCTCATTCCTTTTTACAAAATGCGTTATAGTTGAATTTACTACTGAGTGCTTGTTCTCGAACTTATAGCTCAATTCTTTATGACCTTTGTTCAAAATTCCTCAAAAGATTTAAATCGCACAAATAAGACTAATTAGGGAAGCAGTATAAACAAAGGACTTTTGTAGTTTTTTTTTTTTTTTTTTTTTCCTTCCATAATATCCAGAGTCACTGGGGTGGCAGGAGCGGGGTCCGTGTGGCTGTCGCGCTCAGGACCGGGGTTTCGCGGCTGGTGCTGCAGCCGGGCCCAGCGGCGCCCACGGTTCCGCTCCCGCAGTGCCCCGAGCGGCCGAGAGGTGGCAGCACCCCCTGCGCTGTCCGCGCGCGGGCCGGCCGTGAGGGCCGCGGGCCGGGGCGAACGCGGCGGAGCGGAGGGCGCCTTCTGCCAGCACGGAAGTACTTCGTTAGCGTAAAAAATTATTGCTGGGGCTCTGCTGTGCTGCCTGCTCTGTGCTCACAGAAGTACAGAAAATCATGCTGATGATTCTGAGTGTCACATGCGGGCTCTGTGCACGAAATTTCAGTGACCGAGCAAATGTCTGTTTGTGTAAAGCCAAATATTCTCTTCCCCAGGGCAGGGAGCGGCAGTTGATAACACAAGTGAGTCAGCTGCGTGAGGGCCTGGCACATTCTGCATCCGTGAGCTGCTGCTCCTGTCAGCCGCGGCCGCAGCAGTCTGCTGTTCGCTGAAGGTTTTGATTAATAACTTCCAAGGGATGAAAACTGAAAGAATTTGCAATGCTGGTTTGTCTTCAGTTATCCCGTAATTATTTTTATGAGTAGGACGTGCTAGAGAAATGTTCTGCATTTTGACCAGGACAGTTTGCTTTGCAGCGCAACCTTTATAGCAGCTGTTACTGCTGCATGTCACTTTTATGATCACAGTGAAACCATCTGAAATACAGTTTATTTGTGTTGTACTGAGGTTTTCTTCTTTTTGCGGATATATGTTTTTTTTTTTTTTTTTTTTTTTTTTGTCATATTGAGTTAAAGTCAATGGTACTGCTGTACATTTTTTCCGTCTTTCTGCTTCTTCCAAATGCTTTTCCATTCACTGTTTCTTGATGTTGCCTGCATGGTGTTTTTGGAGGAAGAGGACTTGGTGGTGTTCCCTACAAGGCCTTCACCAACTGGTTTTCACCTTCCATTGGCAATCTGTGATAGGTGAAATGGACCTCACTGTCTGTGTAATTCTGTTCTGTCAGGCTCCAGAGTTTGTTTCAGAGTAAAGCTTGCAAATAGAAGGTACATGCTGGAGCTGGTGGAGGTCTGTTAGCAGCCTGTATTGTTCTGTCATTGTGTTCCTAATATGAACAAATGTTAAAGAGGCTTATAAAATGCCTCCTATTTCCTCAGACACAAGAAAATGGTAATAGACTTGGGCATTGAGGATCACAGGAAGCTCCTTAGCAATGGGAAGCATGCTGCTTTCCCCGTGGATGAATGAGCTGTTCTCACTGCTGTTCGAGTCCCAGTCGACTTGGGGAGAGAGATGGGAGACCATAATGATGAATGAAGCTGAATATCCCAGATGACAGTGTTGTTCACTTATAAAGTACTCGAAGTTATTTACTGATTTTTCCCCCCTCCAAGGTTACACTGCTGTACATAACACAGGTCAGATCTGCACAAGAAATACTATAGTCTAAGGTGTTTTCTGCCCTTTCGTCTCCTCACACTCTTGCTTCCTCCTCTTCTCCCCACCCCCTTGTGTTGGAGGTAGAGTTTGATGATGACAAACCCCATCTATCTGACCAGTGCTGGATCTGCCTGTACTGCTGTGTGTTCCTGCAGTGCACTATGTAGCAATTGGGTGTCAGCTCTAAAACAAAGTTTATGATGTTTTTGAAGACTCTGTTAGTTTCTGCCAATGTTAACCTAGAAGCAGCAGCAGCAATTCACTACTCTGCGAAGTTATTTTATGGATCTGGTGGTGCTTGCCAAGAGGACTGTAACCCAGAAATGGTGGCATCCTGCAGAGGAGAAATCAAAAAGGACTGGGGTGGATATTCAAGTGATTAAAGAGCTGGGATATTGCATGGTTTTGTCACTGCCCCTATGGTCAAGCCTCCTGTGGAACTGCTCTTTCATGCCACCAGTTAGGAGCCAGGGGAGCTGACTAAGATACAAATGCAGCAGGAATAATAGTGCTTTCCTTGCCACATCTATTTATCTGGGACTCATATCTCCGTAATTCTGAAGGGGACGTTTATTGGATGAATTAAAAAAAACCAGGCCAAAATATCAATATTATGAAGCCTTATGATGTATGCCAGCAAGCTTTTTTTCTTGTTTGTATTTTGAATATGAGGGGTTTTTTTAGTAATTATGACTCTGTATGTTTACTTCTGCATTATCCCAGCTACTGAAAAAAACCCTGAGAAACATTTTGTCATCCTCCCCTTGAATATGTTATTTTTCTTTCTGCGTCATATGACAGCCCCATAATATGTCAGCACTATCAATCATGCATATGTTTATCTACAGTCCTTTGTGGAGGTAGGGAATACTATAGAATGGCATCTAAAGTAGAGGGTCTTTGGGGACTTCTGTGGCATCACATAGGATGGTTGGCCCTGGAGTTTCTGACTGCAAGACTTATGTTCCATAAAGCATCTTACTTCTCTAGTATATAATGGAGGTAGAGGACTAAATCTGAAAACAAAATAAAAAGGAAACCCCAAATGTGCATCTTGAGTGTTGCAGAACAGTTCTGGACACTTGCAATTTGGATAAATAATACATAAACAAGATCATGTGCACAGCAGTCTGTGCACTTAACAAAGAGCTGTTCTTCATGTGGACATGTTTTTATGTGGAACTGTAACACCCTTCCAATACTGCTTTGTGATAATTTAGTATAGCGCTTTTATAAGGAGATAAGACTTGACCAGTGTGCTATTAATCCTCTGTATTCAGAAGAAATGCAGTTAATTGTTGCTAGACTTGTTCCACCTATTTCTGTGCAGGGCAGCTGGATGCAGCATTCTCCCTTCTTTTTCTATCTGTGAAAGTTGTAAACGCCTTTTTTTTTGTAGTTTCTGACAAAAAATCCAGTGTTATATTTTTTTGTCTGAATATTAGCACTGTATCATGGTAGCATTAGCTCAGCTTCAAATATTTTGTTGCTCGGATTTCTTTTGGACTTTCAGGCAAACTTTCTGCCATGGGCATTGTGCTGCTGCAGGTGGCATATCCTTGGCTTCTTTTGGGGTGTATGGTAAAATGTGTATCAGCCATTCATTTGTCCCTACTTGTAGTTCAGAGGTTTTAGATACAAGGTGGGATGAGTGGGAGCTGTTCTGCACTGCCAGCTTTCTGTGGGTGCCATAGGGCACTGGCTGACCTTTGGGAATTGGTGTAGAGGTGGTGTTTGTTGGATGACTGTTGCTGGTAGCGGGTCACAGTAAGCAATGACCTCATTCCGTCTTGAGACCACTGCCATATGCTGTGCTGAGAGAAAACCAATGTCCACTTCAGTGCCTCAACTGTCACGTGGCTGAATTTTTGCCATTTAGTGGTAACTGTGGATCAAATTCTGTTGTTCTCAGCTAAATAAAGCTCTTCTGCAACCTTTAGTGGATGTTTTGCTTTCCTTAATTTAGCTTGGTAAGATTCTTCTCCAAAACTTCCTTGTGCATTTCCCTTGTTGAACTTAGAATTTATGTTACTCAAGTTTTTTGATTCTTCTAGGCTTGGGTCTGAGGTAAATGATATTATCACAATGTCGTGTGGAATACTTTAAGGGACTTCTAGAATCCGAATTTGCCATTTATTTCATAGGTTAAGGTGAAATGAAAACTTAATCTGCAGGAGAAAATAATTGTCCTTGAGATGAAGGCAGCGCTCTAAGATTTTGAACATTGGTTTCATACTTGGTTTTACCACAGATGACTTCTATAAGCCAGAAGTCCTTCTGGCCTCAGCACTTGCAGAATGGGGATGGCGAGGATGATATCTTCCAAAATGTAGCTAAGGGCAAAAGTAGGAAGAATGTCATTATTGAAATGTATCTACCTAGTATCACTATTGAAATGTATTCACTTCTCTGCATAAAGTCTTCTTCACAGCATTGTTAAAGAACAGCTTCGTTGCAGTACAGCTGAAGTAAGGGGCTGCTGAGTATCCTGATTCCCTTCATACACGAGACCTGCTAGTCCTTGCATCAGGAACAGGGAGTAAAGTGGTGAGGATTTTGAGGGACAAACTGTGTCAGTCCAACTAATTCCTGCTTTTCCTTCCTGTTTCCATTATTGGGGGTATTTGGTGAGGTAGGAGATGTGGTAGTGATTTGTGCCGAGATTGTGTGGTGCTGACAATGCTTTATTGCTGTAATCCTTGTGTTAGAAGTTTCCAGGAGAACTAGCAAAGGCTTGTGTCTCTGGTGAAAAGGAATCTCTGAAGAAACTGTCCTTGCATGGGTGCTAATGGAACTCTTCTTTCCCAGAGGACCGTGCCCTTTCTGAAATCCTGAATTATGTGACACTGATAGGTGATGATTTGGTTAAATTGCAGACTGCCTTAACCCTTTTTGAGGGGTGTCATGTCCAGTTTGAGGATTTTTCTGAAAAGAAGTTTGTCTTTGTCAGCTGGTCTGTCCTGCAGGATTCATACAAACTGAATGTCCCCAGAACATGGCTGAGGTCTTGTCTGCAGAGACACTTTACCTATCTTTGCTAATGCTCTGGACACACTGACAGTCACCTGTCTTGGAGTAGGGCAGAGCCACAAGCATTTCCTTCTAAACCTCTCTTTCTCTGCTGAGCAAGAATTTATTTTAGATAGATAAAATATTTATAATAAAACAGAAAAGCTATAATAATATGTATGTAATACCACTGAGATTATATTTATAAAGATACAAGGTCTATTCCTCATCCTGTACTGACCAAATGTAATATTGAGATGGCCCTTTGTATTTCTTCCAAAAATACAACAAAAATAATTATGGAGTTGGCTCAGAAATAAAACTATTTTATTTTTAAGCTATAAAATAATATTCAGCTTCTTTGGACTCTGTCATGGTTTAGAACCTGAATACTATACTTAGATTTTTTCAAACATGTACTTTATTTTATTTTTGAATTGGAATACTTTTGTAATCTTGTCTCTTCATAAGCCTGATGTTAAAGTGAAACATGAAATATTCTGTAGCTTGCAGTAATACTCTGTAGTCTCCTGTAGAAAACAAGCACACTATGTGATGCTAAAAAAAGAATTAGCTGATATTTTTTGCATCTTCTATCTGAATTCTTTGCAGGTTCACTGTGGGGGTGTCCCCGCCCACACAGAATTAAACCCACAACTCAATCTATTCTGTAGAAAATTGAATACAAAAGTCTTTAATTCATGCTTGCTTTTTCCTGGCAGAAGGAAATTTTAAGGATTTCAAGTTGGCATAACTTTTGACTTAGTAGAAAAAAATTGGGCCAGTGGATACCTGTACAAATACTTTACCAGGAGTATTTTATTTGAAGTAAATTTCTATATTTGTATGTGAAATAAGATTTTTGATAGGATGTTTTTTCAAATTTCCAATGACATGGTGTAGGCCTGTAATATTTATATATTGAACGAATGTGTTGAATGGCTCAAGAAGGACTATGTCTTGTTCTTCAGAATATTCATATTAAGTTTGTTACCAGTGTGGGAAAGCTCTCATACCTATAAAAATACTGAAGACAATGCTTGAAATTGTAGATGAAAGAAGTAATTATATTCTGTACGGTTATAAATGCTATGAAAAGGCATTACAGAAAAATATGAAACTATTTAATGTCTGTTTATTATAGAAAGAGAAAAGCTTTTGAAAGAAGAAAGATAGATCTCAGGGCCGCTGCCTTGCTTTTCTGAGTGAGAAGGGTGGAAGCCCCTGGAGCCAGAAATAGGTATGGATTTTGGGGATTTGGGTTTGGGTTTCATATAAAAGCTGCTGCTGACCATGTCACTTATTTTATATGGTTTGCTAGAGCAAACTTTGAAGTGTTTGGTGAGGCCAGAACTTCAGTGGAGTGATAGCTTTGAAGTGATGGGGATAAACAGGCCTCTTCTTGAACAAAAATGACATGACTATCTTCAGTGAAAGGAAAAAAAGCCTTATTTTTACAATAAAGCATTGATAGCACACATATGTGCCATTAGCTTTGGCTTAGGGATGCTGATATTGACAGAGGGAAAGGAAAATTGCTTTGACATCTTAGTGGCCATGTTTGAAAGGACCTCTCTTTTATCTCCATCTGAAAAGATTTTGCCAGGATAACGCCCTTTGTTTTTGGTTGCAGTGATATCGATAAGTATTTGCCATTGTAACAGGAGAGGGTGTTCAATATTTAGGTTGCCTCCTTTTGGTTCCTCTGTGCTGTGTTCATGCTGGCTGGCTGGCTGGCTGCAGGACTGTATTCTCCTTTTGTTCCCTGACCTGCATGCTGATGCAGAAGTGGCTCTTTGAGACAGGACAGAGCAGTGCAGCCAGTGCCTCTTCCCAGGAGAGCAGCTTCTCCATCTGGGAACATCCCTCCTCCCTTGTACTGCAGGGCAGCCAGCAGGGCCGTGCATGTTCCTTTGAATCAAGTCTCAGACATGGTTAAGAGGTATTGGCTGGCCAGCACTAGAAATCCCTTGTGTGTTTTGGGGAAAAGGAGGGGATAGGTTGCCAGCATCAGTTCTTTCTTTCATGGTATAACTGATCTGTCCATTTGTCAGTGCTGCCAGGAGGGATTGCCTTGGCCAGTCGAGTGCTGTGTGTCCCGGTGGCAGTAAGTGGCTGTAAGGGAGCTGGGAGGGTAGGAGCGCCTTTTTGCTTTCATCTGATTGTAGAGCTGTGCATCCTTCTCTGTGCTCCTGGCCAGCCTGAAGTCCTGTTGAGGCAGTGCAGACTCCTCCTCTGGTCCATAGTCCCTGTAATGTTGTCCATGAATGCCAAGTGCAAAGGCTTTAATAGCTTTGCAGTAACGTGAGGTACAATGCAGTGTCTGTTGCATTGCAGAATCTCTGACAGCAATGCCCGGGCTGGGAATTGTAATTGAGGTCCTGTAGTGGTAGCAAGTTTCTGGATCCTGTCATGCCGGGGTAATAGACTGATTCTGCAGCCCAAAGGGAGCAAACTCTGGAGAAAGGGGTTCCAGATGGCTGAACATGGTTCATTTGGCTCAGTTTGTTGGAATTGCAGTGAGCAAATGACTGGACTCTACTTTAATAAAGCTTTGTGGATACCAGAACAAAAGAGTTGAGGAGAGTGTAAGGTATGACAAGACAATTGAGTCAGGCTACTTAGCTGCTTATAGGCCCCAAGAGAATTGCTTATTTTACTGTTTTGAAGGTATATCACTTACAAATTTATCAGGTGCTTATGCTTTAAATAAGAAGGTTCAAATTTATTATTTTATCTATGTATATAGAATACAATTATATATAATATCTATTTATATATAATTATATCTATATTCATTTTATGGTGGGAAGCTATTTTAAAATTTGCAGTTGCAATAATCTCTATATATGTATTCTGATTTCAGATAATGACTCCATCCCTCAGGTTGAGTGACTGATCTTCATTTTCTCTTTGAAAATGGAGATCAGCTAGGCAATTTAAAATGTGTTGGTTTCTTGCAGGTCCTGATTCTGCAATCCTTATGAGAAACACCATTTACCTGAATGAATAGTACCATTGTACTAATTTGCAGGAATAATTGCTCTTTGGTTTAGTAAGGGTGACAAAGTTGAGCTTTAATTTGCAACAGCTAAGACATGTGCTAGTGATTTTCTCTTTGCTGCATATAAACAAAGAGTCAGCACAGAAGTATACAGTTTAAGGGTTTTCTATGTTGGTATTTTCTGTTTAGTTCTGTGATATTAAAGGAAAAATCTTAAGACAGCATTTTTTCATTGTATGAGAATATTTGTCTAGACTTGTTAAAACAGGGATATATTTTTTCCTTCTCCTTTAAACAAGCAAAACATCGATGTCTGAAAAGTTTTGACACTTAAAACTGCTTCTCCTCTTGGGAAAAAGAAATGGGAAGAACCAAGTACAGATTTAAAAGAAAAAATGTTGATAGAAGCTTAAAATGAAGTACTTGCTTTTGAAGAAATAATGAAGTCAAGGCTTTTCATGGAGATTTCGCAGTAACTGTACTTGAGCATGCATGTTGTGATATAAACCTACTGCTTTATCACACCTCTCAGCTATAGCTGGTCAATTTATTCAGGTCAGTGGAAAACCAATCACTCCTTGCTCTCCATCTTTCCTGATAATATCAGGTAATAGTGTAAAGACAAAAAAACCCTCCAAAAAACACTCTCTGCACCCACTCCCCCCCCCGCCAAAAAGAAAGCAAACCCAAAGCAAACAAAAGTTAATTCTTCCACAACAGTTTCACTTTTCTCTGCCAGTTTACACAATTTTTTCCATTGCCTCTAAGAAGAAACTTCTGCCTCTGGAGAAGTAATGAGGTAGAAAAATATAGGGACTTATTTACCTTGGGTAAAAGCAGAATAAATTCAAGAAACAGGGTCAGTGAGGCTGCAAGAATTCCTATTAACATTTGAATAAATGACAAAGAAAATGAAGTGTCAAGCCTTTTTAGTCTCATGATGAGTGATGGAGACTTTTCTTTTTTAGTAGATCAGAAATCCTTATTCTCAACTCCTGGTTTTGTATTTTTATTGATGAAAGAGTAGGGGCTAGTGACAGAACAACATGTTGAACTTTGGGGTTCTTGCTGTTGGGTGCTCAGGACAATGATATGTAACTAAAGATGTTGAGTTCTACTTAAAACCACCTGATCTTTTTTGGGTTTTTTGTTTGTTTGGGTTTTTTGTTTGTTTAGTTGGGGGTTTTTTTTGAGGAAAGAAGGGAGTTTCTGTCATTTTTCTTGTAGTGAAATGCAGTTCTGGGTAAAAATTCTCTTTGTTTTGGTGACACAGCCCCATTCTAGTCTGGCTCAGTGAAAGCCACCCATGAAAGAAAGAACTCGACATTTGGAACTTCTGTGCTGTCACAATAAAAAAGTCCTCCATTCCCCCACAAATTCTGCATCCTTATTTTGTAGAATAAAATAAGCTTTGAATAGTTTTTCCATTGTGAAAGAAAAAATGCAAAATACAAAAGTAACAATGTGCCTTGTTCTATTGTAACATCTGTTAAATATCACCCCTTAGTTCATTTTTTTAGGGAGATGTGTAAAGTAATGCTACAGCAAGGTATATGTAGGCCTGTTTCTGAAAAAATGCTTAATTTGACATTTTGCTTGCCATATCAGCTGTGCTTTATCACTGAGTTTCCTCCAGTCTTTTCCTGTAACTTTAGCAAGCTGGAAAACAACCTCGTTTGATTAGTATTTGTTTAATTTTATATAATTTCTTTTTCCCCCCCCCCAACTTAGATAATTTTGCAAGTGTTAGAGCATTTGGAGAGATTGGAATACAATACCATACTTGTGACATCACTGTAATCTGGTCACCTGTGAGAAAATGCAGTGCTGCTGAGAGGGGTTGGGTTCCCTGTGGCCGCAGCACTTGAGGTAGTGGCAGTGGCACACAGGGGTGACAGCTTGAGTTCCCTGTGTGCCTTTCTCTTCAAATACAGACAAATGTGACAATGCTCACGTTGGACCTGCATCCCCCATTCCAGTCTTGAGGCCACCTGTTAGGACTGGGGAAAAGGTGCCATTTAGAGCTTGTGCTGTGGGTTCCTCAAGGGCTGAACTTTCTCCCTTACACCCTCTGGGAGCTCCCCTGCAGAATGAAGCATGGAGCAGCTCACAGCATTCCAAATATGCTGCTGGGAATCATTTAGGGTCCTGCTTGCTCGAGAGAAAGAACCTGCTGAGCTCTTGCTTGAAGGGACCAGGCAATTTTAGGTGTTTTCCAGTCACTCCAACCACATTTTGAAAATATCTCTTAATTCTGCATGCACACACAGTGCTCTGACACAATGTATGCATCTCAAAACTTAGACTGGACAGAGTGTTCACTTGGGTTGTCTTTTCCAGTTGCAGAGAAAACATCGTTTTAATTCTTAGTTCAGGCAAGTTAATATTTCACAACCTTTAAGCAGAACTCTTCAGAGGCATGTATAGAGCTGTATTAGTGGGCTCTCATATGGGAGGAACTTTAGCAACAATTCCATTACATGTAATATAATGTCAACTTCAGATTGTCCCTTAAGAGACTTTCAGTTGTGCCGCACTGACTTGGTCATGGGCAGCCTTTTGCCTGTGAGAATTCAGGACAAATGCATGGGGAACACTGAGGGATGGGGAACACTAAGGCTGCAAAAACAGTGCACAGTCCTCTAGCTATGAAAGTATTAAATAAACCTCTGTGGCATTTCTTGTAAGTGGACTTCCTTGTGTATTAAACTGGTTTGTAGGAATAGAGGTATGTTTTCTGCTCCATGCTTGCTCCCTTCCTTCTGCTGAGACAGTGGTGTACCTGCTGTGATGGGAACATTTATTCAGCTGGACTGAAACCATCAATTCATTTTTGCAGAGGTCACCAAAAATCCATCAGGTGGTAATGACACTCAGTCACTACTGATGTGGGTTGGATGCGAGCCAGTGAGCCAGAGGGGAAGGCAGCCTAACCCATTACCAATCCCCTGGAGCCATTGAGTCCCCCACTTTTTGCTCATCTTTCTGCTTCTACACTTCTCATAGGTTAATCTTTCTTTTTCTATGTCTGATGTGATAATCTTTCTTCTCTTACATATCTGCTTTTGACTTTCATGACAGTATGGCTGACAAACATCCTCAACATTTTTCCTTCTGATGCAGAAGATATTAGTCAGTAGTGCTATGGTCAATAGGGGTTATTAAAAAAAGAAGAAAAAAACCAACCAAAGAACAGGGCCAGAGAGAGAAGGGGAAAAAGCCAGTAGACAAAGGGAAATCTTTATTTTAGATTTTCACAATAGGAATAACTACTCAATGTTTTAAAATTTGTATCTTCTAATCAGAATATGTCTATGAAGCCTTACTGTCTATACTGTGCCTGTGGTAGTGTCCTGTAATTCAGGGCAAAATAGGGAAGGAGGAAAAGCCACCTCAGCTACTAGAGGTGGTTACACGGGGAATTTGTGCTTTTCAGGCTCCGGTGTTCTTGGCAGTGACGTGGAGATGTCTGGAGTCATTTGAGTGTTGAGAGTAGTCCCACTGTCCTAGGTAGCAGCAGTGTTCAGCATCTCAGCCTGCTGGGACTCAGGTCCAGTGCTGTGCTTGGGTGGCTGTGCTGCTTCTGATGTTTGGGTTGGTTTGCAGACTTCTATATCTATGGACCAAGTGATGAGAATCCAGATTCAAAATGGGGTACTGATGAAGATTTGCCTGGACCATGTTTATTTTGAGGGAATAAAACCCATGAATTCTTCTTGACTTTTAAAAACAGTTCCTCCTTACTGCTATACTGTATAATTGCAGCCAAATGAGTATTTCTAATAAAAAATTCAAAATGAGCTAGAAACTATTAAGTTGCATAAGTACGTATATATTCTGGAGCAGCACATGCAGACATTCTGAGAATGCTGCTGGAGTGTACCTAGTTAGGGAGGGAAAATACCCTGTGACAAATTAATAACTTGCAGGAGTTGCTGTGAATACTTTGGGAGGACGATATGTTCTGAGGTTCTTTTCCCTTAAAAACCAGACTATTTTTATGCACTTTTGTCAACCTAAAAAAAGCTGTTACTCAAATTAAGTGTTGTTGCATCACCTGAGATTAAAATCGATCTTTTGCCCTTTATTGTGTGATATTCTGATGAACTGGGAGTTATAATAGGAACATCTCCTCTTGTATCCTGTGCTGTTTTCCTCCCCTCCTCCCCTTCCAAACTAAAAACCCAGGGCCTACTCTTTCCATTTAGCAGAAATTGTTTTAAATTAGCCTGGAGGTGTGGTTACTCCTGTAATCCAGTGCTTGTAAACATATGATCCTGCCAATAGAACTGCACAGGGTATTTTAAGCTGATACGAAGTGGACCTATGCCAAGAATTTTTTTTGCAGGAATAATTAAGTCTATTTTTCAATGTCATGCTTTGCTCTATTCAGCCTCAGTTATAAAATAGTCCTGAAAATAATCTTGAACCTTCTGTGAGGAAGTAAGTTGAAAGTGTTGAAAATTACACTACAGCAAACACAGCAAGACTCCTTTCCCTGTGTAAGCAGCCTGTTATTGGAAATTTCCTTTAATTTACATATATGAAATCTGAAATTACTGGAAATGAATAGGTGCAAAGCTAATACTGCCACCACTTCCCTTTTGACTTTTATTACACCTTGTATCTTTTCAGGAACAGTTTGCACTTATCAGAGAAGCTTTAAATACTGCCCTAGCGAATAAACATTTCATTTCAGTAAACAATCCCCAGAAATAGTCTTTTACCGCAAATGGTTTGTTTTTAATAACACATGCTGCCTCTTGGAGTTAGATTCCTAAAGGAGCTGTAAAATGAATTTCTATCACAGCATCTGACTTCCCTTCTTTGTCAGCCTTCTCACAGATGTGTTGGGTTCCCTGTAGTTACAGGTCAGCTTCTGTTTATTAAAAATTAAATCAAAACAAACCAAAAGAAAAAAACCAAAAAACACTGGAGTGCGGAGATAGAAAAGTAGTGTAAATATGACAAAATCGGTACTTAGATGCAAAATTGAAAACTTTGGGTCCAAAGCAATTTTTTTCAAGTAAAAAATGCTGACTTCTAGAACGCTAATTTCAAATTCTTGAATGAGGTATGAAGGTTGCTGTTAGGAAGTCAGCATTATGATTCTTTATGGTCCCTGTTTTAGAGAGTTTTCACTTTGAGGTTGCCAGCATTTTTCAAGCATGAATCTGATTTCTGAGGAGCTGATTTTGAATCTCTTTTAAAGTAGTGTAAACAAAGCAAGATTTGCCTGTGCAAAGCATTGTGGAAGCCATGACCATATATTCAAATCAGGTTCTGCAGCAGAAAGCTGCCCTATATGTTGTACTTTTTACATATGGTGTTTGGAAAACACCTTGGTCTCTCATCAATTTTCAGGAAAAAAAATCAGCTGTGAGATTTTTTGTGGACCAGAGAAAAAAAATCAATCCCTTGTGGATTCATAGTTCTTGTATATGAGGATTAGGCTAATGCAGATTCACAGGCAAAAATCAATATAGATTTCAGAAATCCCTTCTGCTAGCAATGGAACTGATCATGCAGTTCACAGGCTTAATTATGTATCTTCTTTACGAGACAACAATAATATCTCTTCACATGGGCATACAGGTTGAATTTAACCTTCACCTTATACTAATATTTTTCTTACTGGAAAAGTATAAGGAAAGCACTAAATATTAGTTGCTTGATCAAAGAGACATAAAAATGCTAGGCCATTGTATAATTTGTTCAAAATAACCATACTGCAAGGAAAAGATTAACTTCTCCCATCTGTCCACCAAAACATCAAATATATAGACTATTTCCAAAGTGGTATTGTCTACAGAAGTTGCAGCATTAGGCAGAGGTTTACGGTAATTAGTGTAGCTATCACACAGATTTTATGCTTTTATGGAGTGTATTGCAGAGACCTTGTAATCTGAGGGTAACAACATTTCTCAAGGGAAAAAAAGGACCCACTCCTTTTAAAGGGATGCATGTTTCATATGAAATCTCCCAGCTTGTTCTGAGAGCTGTTGAAGAGCTGAAACACAGTGAAACCACTAGTGATTTTTTTTGCCTGGGGATTGCAGAGCTCCAGGATGGAGTTGTGTGAAGGCACAGAGGATGCAGGGGTGGTTCACACCCCAGTAAAATTTACGTTCACCATGAGCAAATTGGTGATTGTAACAGGAGGGGCAGTCCTGAGGATTTCTTGCACTGCCTGCCACGCTTCATTTTGAGATATGCCAGCCCTGTTAGTGCTAGGCAGATTGCTTTCCTCAAAAAGGGTTTGCCTTCCTTCTCTCAGTTTCTCAAAGTCATCCATCCTGAGTTTCACTGCATATACTGTTGTATAGCAAATAACATTTAAGCCACATTTTCTGCCTTTTGATCTGTCTTACCTCTCTCTGCCGTCCACCCACCATAGTTACAATTACTTCAGCTGGTTCTGCAGTGCTATGGGGTTCTGCATTAAGGTAAAACTCTTCCTGTGGTCTTGAACAAGGAGGATATATTTGAAACCACTGTCTCTTGTGGTGCTTACAGAATAAGCTGAGAGTTTTTGTTATCATCCTTTGTGCTATGATGCATGTGGAAAGGATAAAAACCCTTTCATTTGGTGCTCCCTGAGGTATAAGTAAGGTTCCCAAAAAGCATGCATAAAAGAAAAAATATTTGCCATCTATTAATGACATTTTAATGTATTTTTTTATATTAAAAGAAAGTGAAATCAAGCAGGTTAGTATGATGTGTTGCTGAGCTTGAGATGCATCCATTCTTTGTTGCTTCTAGAATAATGCAGCACATGGTGGTTATTGGTGGATTAAAGAAAAGGCCCAATTTTAGTTCCAAGGGTAATCATGTGCTTTTTTGGTGCCTTACAGAGGCTGATGAGAAATGGATTTAGAATGTGGGATTTGAATTTTATTACCTTGATATTCTCTTAAAAGGGAGCTTTAAATTGTCAGTTCTTTATAGATATGGGTGTGCTGGAGCTGTAATGTTAATGGCAGCTGGGCACAGCTGAGGTTGGTTAGGATCATCTTCTCGACAAGACTCCACCATGTGACTGCAGAACAGAGAGAAGTGTAATTTGTTAGGTGTTTAGAGTGGTTGAAATTAATCAGTTAGGCCCGAGATGTAACGTATTTCTAACATAGAATGTATAAAAGATGTTTTAGTTCATGATTAAGAACTAAAATGTGGAGGGAAATCCCACAGTTGGTGATAATTAAGCTCACATAAAAGAAAACTGCCTAGATGGGAGAAATAGAGACCTCTACAACTTTTTCAGAAGGGTAGTTTGAGTTTGCCTTGTATCCTGCCATGAAGTGGCTGAAGATTCAGTGTTCAGAGGGAGATTTTGCTATTTTGTAAGATTTTGATATTTCCAGTGTTGTGCTGAAATAATATAGGAGGGGATTTACAAGGAGAATAAAATTCATGGATGGGAATTTCCATGCTCTTTCAAGTGTACTTGGTGTTTTCCAAAAGAATTAAATCTCTTGACCTCATGAATATTTTCAGATACTTTTCCTATTTCCTTCCTACACCTTTCAAACATAAACAAGCCCCTTCTGTACTTGACTTTGCCTCTCCTCTTGGTAATTGTTGCATGGTGAATGGTCAGATCCTCTCTTCACCACCATCACATTTTTCTTGAATAAAGTCAATACCAGGTTCCTCAAGGCAAAATATGTTTGATCTGTTGAGCTTTTTTCTTTTTTTTTTTTTAAATACAAACAACATTCTCTCTCTTTTTGAACTTTCATCCTTGTGCTTCCAGGTTTCAGTCAATGTTTTTCTAGTGTTCTTTGCATGTTTTTCTTAATTTTCACTGTTACTTGTTCCTCTTCAGTCTTCTCTGCAATAATTCTTCCAAATTCTCATCCTTTCTTCCTGTGCTTTCTCCATGACTGCCTTCTGCATTTGAAGCTTTGAACTTTATTTTCAGGTTGATGACATCTAAACTTCCTTTGAAATCTTTTCATATTTCTCTTACATTTTCTTTCCTTGTTCTGGCTACCTCCAGCTCAGTCCCAGTCACTGGTAACTTCCCCAGCTGCGTTGCCATTCTCTGGACTTGCTTCAGCACCTCAATGTCTTTCTTGTCATGAGCAGCCCAAAGCAGGATTTGAGGCGTGGCCACACTATTGCTGGTACAGGCCAGGATGTTGTTGGTCTTCATGGCCACCTGGACAATGTCCAGTACCTCTCCCATCCCTTATCTGCTCTAGTAACAGCTCACTTGCCCCTACTTCTCATGGAGTACAGGGGAGAGAAAGGAAGTAAAAACAGCAGCACCTTCCCGGTTCAGCCTCCTTGCTTCTGGTGAAATATGGAAGGTAGGAACTTGTGCTCTTTTGTTATTTTCCCCTTTTACTTTTGTGTAAATGTAAAGGGGAAACAAATCTATTCTTTCCGTGGCCTTGTTGAAAAAGAAGAAAGGGAAAGTGGGTGGAAATAAAGGCAGGGAGACAGCAAACAGGTACTTGAGAAGCTCTGCCCAGAGGAGCTCGGTGAGGAGAAGGGCGTGATGGCACCTATCTGCCCAAGGAGGTGTTGAGTGCTGCTGTTAGCAGGACTTGCACTTTCCAGCTTTGCCTGTATCACTAATGCTGATGGTGTGAGCAACGGCTGTGTGTACTGGGATCAAGCACCACCTCTTGCTTGACAGTCACACCAAGCACAATATTTTTGGCTGTAGCCTAATGAAAGAAGTGTCTGACCAGAGAAAGTGCAGATCAGAGCCAAGCCCTCCATTACTGGGCAGCTGTTCAGGCAAGAGATCAGTGTGTATTGCTGTGCATGTGGACTGTAAGAGGAACTAAAGCAGCCATCTATACAGTCATCTTATTGATAGTTTACAATTAAAAGTTAATTTACTGTTGAAGACCTGTAAAATGATGCATGCGAAGTGCTGATGTATAGATTTGTGTTGTGAGATGACAGGCAGCACACAAAGTGAGTCATAGCCATCTCACAGCCTCTCCCCTGCCCATTTTATGTAGCAGTCATGTGAATATGGATTAAAAGGAAGCAGTAAAAGAAATGAAGCAGTAGTTTGTTAAAACAGTATTGAAGGAATTATTAAACTTCCTCAAGTCCATCTCACTAACTGTTTTGTATCCTTTTGGTTTATCTGGTCCCACCTAGTTTATATAATACTTCTATTGCGGTCATAAATAATTTCAGATACACTTTAGCTGTTTCTAAGCTCAGATTCAAACTGTATGTGGCACATAGTGCATCCTGAAACCCTACATGTTTTGCAGTAGACATTTCTCTCTTATATTTACTCAAATAGAAGTGGATATAGTGTTTTCTTCTCAAATTTTTGGTCTGACTCCTGTGACTCTGACTCCAGTAAGTAATGCCAGTAGCATGGGTAGATGGATCTGACAGGGCTGAAAACTAACAGCATGTCAGACGCTTTTCTCCAATGAAGGCTATAGATCAGAGCTAGGAATCTGCTGGAGCCGGAGAGGGTGACAGGGGAATAACATCCCTTTCTCTTCCATCGACAGGGGTAATAACTCCTGGCTCCCTAGGGACAGATTGTAAAAGCCAATAGCCAGAAGCTGTGAAGCAGGGAGGGTAGAAGAATTGAAAATTAAAGAGGGAGTGAAAATTTTGTGTAAGGCTTTAGCGAGATGTTGGAATAAACCATCAAGTGTCATTCTTTTAATTGCCTTGTTGTTGACAGGGTTTTTTCAATGTTGGGTTTTATTAGTTTATAAAGTTAAAATATTAGTAAAATAATAGTTAAAATGATTAAGATATACCATTCATGCTTTTATATGTAGCTGGGCATTGTGTATTCTATGCTGTTATTATTGAAAGTATGTGGAAAAAATGTTTTACAAATACTGCTTGAAAATTAAATTAAAAAATTTGTTAATATCATTACTATATATAAACATATTTTGAGCAGGGTGATGCCATACACTGTATAAAAATCTGATCATTAATTTAAATGACTGTGTGATTTATAGGTGATATCTCTATGTATAACACTCCATGTTGTTGAATCTTTCATAGTTCACAAGCATTTAAACTTTGGCTGCCTTTTTGTCCAGGAGGAGTGTTCCAGTCCTGATAGATTTTACTAATGTTATGATACCTGCATTATACCGCGGGTCTTTAATTCACTTCTTTGTGGAGCAGTAGCTTTTAACAGGTTAATGACAAGCACTTGAAGAAGCAGAACCATAATGAAAAGGCACAGCTCCTGCACTTTTAAGAAATAGAAGTGCTTAAAAGTGGTATTTTTTATATGAGTTGTTCTTGCTTAGTTTTTAAAGTGTGACTGGTGTTTAGTTAAATCTTTTACAGACTCAGTTCACTGAAGGTGACAGAAGTACTCACTTGAGCTCAATGAAAAGTAGACATGACAGTAAATTTTTCAGTCAGAGACAGGAGATCTTGTTATAGGAGTCAGTATGGGGGTCAGGGCAGAGCCTGTTGATGATTGAGGAAAAGAGAAGTAAATTCATTCTGCTTCATGCACTTTGTCAAGTGCCAGTAGCTTACCATTGAGAACTAGTCACCCGTTCTAGTCTTACGGCCCTAGAGGTCACTCATTTGATATAAATCATAGCACTGCATAGGCTCAGCAACCTATTGCCATTCCAGATGAAATAAAAAGAGAGGAATGCTTCATTCTGAATTAAAATGGCTGTGAATATCCCACCACATGTTGCTGTTTAATGCAATATGTGGTTAGATATTGATCTCCAAAATCAAGTCATTAAAATGTGCAGTTTTTGTTTATTGGAATGAAGCAATTAAATGGTTCAGTTATGCCAGACCTTACCTTTTCTGATGAAAACTATTGATTTCTTGCCACAGCTTTATAAGCGACAATGTTTTTGATTACTCTTGACAAACCTCCTTGGAGTGTTAATTAAAATTGTACCAGATGAGCAGGTGTGGGAGATCATTAGATCACCCGGATCACACACTGTACTTCATATTCTGCAGCCTTGCATAATGAATAGGGCACAAGAGGGGAAAAACAATATCTTCATCAGCAGAATTAGCATCTTCTCTCTCTTTTTTAACTAGGTGACATTACATTTTACAGTACATCCATTTATCATTTATTGAATAACTTCTTCTGAATCCGATTAAATTAAATTTATTTTGAAATACTGCATTGCTACAAAAATGCAAAAAATTAAATACTCAGGTGGTTTGTGTGTGAATGCTCATAAACTTGCAATACCCACTGCATTCTTTCAAAAACAAACCAGAAACGTTGACATTTTCTGAAATAAGGCATTTTAATAATGCCTGCATTTTTTTTTTGCTTAACTACATGATTGTACAAAATAGCGTGAGAATTATTGATTATATTGGTTTTCAAAGAGCAAATTATTTTGTGATTTATTAATTTACCATAGATTTCTTCTCTGATACAATCGTAATTGGTTGATAATTTTTTTTAAACCTTAGTATTATGCTAAGAAAATAAGTGTGTTATAGTTGTGCTGTACAGTACAAGGATGGCCTATGCTACTGATTATGAAGCCTGTGCAGGGCTGTTCTGTTGACTAGGCAGTGTAAGGGGAAAAAAACAGGATTAAAAAGAGCTAAGAAAAGGATGTAATGTAATTAAGTATGGGATATTTGTTTGGAACAACAGAGGGAAATGGGCAGAATATGTGATCATATACTTCTTGGCCTGTAAATAAATAGCTGCCATTAACATCACAGATGAGCCCCAGTCTTCACTAACTGGAAGCTTGTGTAATGTGTTTGTAGCTCAGGCCAAGTCTTATTGAACTGTCAGTTTGGGACTTAGAGGCTTTAAACTGAAAAAAGGGAGATATTAAAGAAAAGAAATACTCAAATAATGCTTGGAAAAAGGTAGTGCACGAGCAGTATTTGGGATAGGTGTTGTCTGGAAGGGAGCCAGATAGGCATCATATGCCCTTTGACTATGTTGCTTTCTCTGTGCCTGTCTATGTTTCTGGAAATTAGATAAAACTTACTGTTTCCAGTTGTGGTTCTTAGTATTGCAGCACTTATTTAATATTAATAAAGTTATTTGAAGTCTTAGCATAACTGTACCTTCAAATCACAAAGAGATAGCTATTTCTTAATGATTAATTAACTGTGCATTATGCTTTTGAAAATCTGTCCAAAATGGGAATAATTCTGAAAACAGGAAATCCTGTGTTAACTGTTCCTATTGCAGAATTATAAAAGGTAGCACATTGCAACAATGGAAGAGAAGGTTCAGAAGTTACTTATGCATTGGAAATGTGGGTGTATTATCTTCTAGCAGAAGTGCAGCTGGATGAGTTGAGTTGTCCCACTGATTTAGGTGAGCAATATAAATGAGCTGGATATTATTAACTCCAGCCATAGTGACTCATTTGCAGTAGTAGTGGTCTATATTTGGGTGTTGTTATTTGATCATGTTTTTGAACTTGAATGCAGAATGTGTTGATCACTTACATTTTTGACCTGATTCTCTAAGTTGTGGTATTTTTGAAGTTATGTAAAGCATTCTTTAAATAATGAATTTACTATGATAACTTCATTCACAGACATTGCTTCTTTTCATTACATTTGAAAAGGATGGCATAAATTCAAACGCATATAATTTGCAGGACAATTTTCTGTATATTTCAAATATAATTTGGAAGCTGTCTCAACAATCTTTTTAGAAGAAAGTATTTCTGTTCCTATTACTATGATTTCTTTTGGGCTAGACTGAAAGAAAGGGAAGAGGATGTTATTTCCAGAGCGACAGAAATTGCCACGCACACCGTGTTTGCTTGGTAGCTTCAAAGAGGCTGAAACAAGATACATCCTTGCAGGATGGTTTAACATGGATGCCTCTAACAGCCAGTGTTGCTTGGTACCCTTTGGAATAGCCTTCGGGAGGCTGTTAAAGCAGAATGGAAACTAATCAGTGCTCTCAGCCCCTGTCAGAGCTGAGGTATAACGTGGAAACCTTGGAGTGTTGCTGCCTGTGTGCTACCTTTCTGGTGGATAAATTGGATACTGCAGCAGCTTGTAAGAGTCAAACATGTAAGAGCTAAACTTTGCAGTAAAAAGCCAGTGACAAAAAAGATGACATAATGTAACAGTATAACAGAAATAAGAGAATATTGTATCCTAGGGGCATTTAGGATGGGTTTTTTCCCATGTTTTTCAATACATTAGTGCCTGTTGATTTGAGATTTAAAAA
Source organism: Picathartes gymnocephalus (assembly GCA_013390045.1). Taxonomy (NCBI): domain Eukaryota; kingdom Metazoa; phylum Chordata; class Aves; order Passeriformes; family Picathartidae; genus Picathartes; species Picathartes gymnocephalus. Next base: position 128,467 of record WEKY01002931.1, on the reverse strand, counting down.
TCAAATTCTATTTTAACTGGTATTCCAAATGTATCACATGATGTAGTAAATAATAATACTTCCACAAGTGGAAAACCAGTTCTGCACTGTATGATCAGCACCCTAAGAAAAGGCTGAGTGCAACAATTTCAGTTTTTTATCCCAAATTTGAAAAGACTTTTTTCGGTATGTGAATGCATCCAAGTAAGCTTTCAGATTCCTGCCTTTTCTGCTTTCCAAAAGTATTAGTTGTATAAAACTGAACTGAAGAGGTGTTTATGTAAAGATGAAGAACAGTAGTAATAATAATAATAAAAAAATAATTTATACTTTACATAGTTCCTTTAATTTCAGGAGTCAAAGCATTTCACATTAACACTTTCATCACAATCAGTGATTAAATGTGAAATAGCCTGAGTACTTGAGATACAGCTTTGATTGCCAACTATCCAAAGTGTAGGCAGCATATAATGTAGTATATTATTGGATAGGCATAGGAAAATCTCCATGCTTCTAACTGTTGATTCTATCTTTTCTTCTGAACAATTACATCAGTGCATTCATAAGTAATTTTTTTCTTTTGTGGCATTCCCATGGCTGTTAGCCACATTGCATGTAAAATGAGTGAAACCTGGAATCTCTCGGGATTAGTACTTCTCTTTATTCTTTGCTCCATATTGAAAACCGTTCCTGTCAGCTGGTGCTCTCCAAGCTGCCTGGAAGAACTTTGGCATAGTTTTCCTAACCTTTGAAACAGTAAAAGCAAAACCCTGCTTTGATTTAAAAAAAAAAACCAACAAAACCATAAAAAGGCAAAAAAAAAAAAAAAA
>WEKY01002931.1:91864-127648 GCA_013390045.1 Picathartes gymnocephalus | reverse complement strand
AAAGCCGGAGGAGGTTGGCCGCGAGCCATTAAGGATGCAGGCGACTGCGCTGCGGGCTGACAGCGTATTCCACAGAACTCTGCAAAGTTCTCCTCGGGGTCCCTGCAGTGGCTGAGGCACTTTGCTTGTACCTAACATACATCAACTGTCACCCGACGGCACTCGGTGCTGCACTGAACACAATGGAACCTCCAGATGGTCTAAACAAAGCCAACAAATGTTCACTGCTATTAAAAGCTGTTTACATCAACTTCCAGTATTTCATGTGCTGAAGTTTATATTGTGTCACTACTGGGGTGCTTAGCTCCATCCTCAGTTCAGAGCAGGGATTTCTAAACTATTGTTGCTTATGTGTTAAAATAACATTCTCAATATGCCTTAAATACATGCCACTGAACTTTTTTTTTCTTTTAAGTAGGAAATTGGTCATTGTATGCTAATCACATGCTTTCAAATACTGTAATTGATTGTCCCATCTAATTTCCCCTCGCTTTTCCCCCAGTAGCCTCCTTGCAGCACCTCCCCCCGGTACAATGCACGTCCCCCCCGCGCTGCGGTGTCGGGCACACAGCTGGTGGCTGCCAGGCTGGGCTGTGTCACTGCCTCAGCACAGGGTGTCCCCACTGCTCCCTGGCCAACTGATGAAGGTGTTGGTGCAGGCCGTGGATTGTTTTCATCCCTGAAACACTCTGAGACATCTCCTGCTGTCCTATTAGTGATTAACACGTGGAGGTGACAAACGGACATTTTACACCTCCTTCCTCTGCCCCTTGTTCCTGGTGTCTGCTTTACTGGAAGTCCACATTCCTGCCTTCTGCTTGCTGAAATAAATTAATTCGTGGGACACAATCTTAGTTCAGTCTATTGTTTTCTGGTTAATCATATACAGTTTTTGAAAAATATGAACGAAAAGTGCTTGAAGCACTAAAAATATCCCTTAATTGCAGTCATTTAAAGAATTGAGAGATATAATATTCTTTCAAATATTTGAGTGAAAGATCACTTGCAAGCTGTTATCCATCTGGGGAGTATTTGGAAAATAAAAAATAACTGTTTTTTCAATTAATTTTAAAATGAAACCTGACTAGCTTTCCCTCCTCCCCAGAACTACCAGATTAAGGCATTAAAGAAGAGCAAATTCAATCCCTAGCCTTTCCAGGTAAGAACTTTTTCGTTGGTTTGCACCCTGTACATCTAACTATTACTGGTCACCATGCTACAAATAATAAAATAGAAAAAAGAAGGAACCTGAAAAACATTTTTAGACCACAAGAATCTTATATTGGCATTCACTACCTCTTTACAATATCAGTTGTGTTTATCCCAGCATATATCATTCACCTGCATGTTAGTTGTAGCACTAACTTTCACAAAGTGAACAAAAACATGCTCATTTCTTCTGAGAGAGAAATACCATAACACTTCATGGTTTTTAAATAAATAGAGCTCTGCAGCACCATAACAGGACTACTGCAAACTTGTTCTGTAGGTCTGTGTGGGGTATGCTAGCAATATTCTTTCTAAGGTGTTTATACTTTGGAGAAGATTTTTGAAGATGTAAATGTATGAATGAATGATTGAAACTGTCTGAATCTTGCTTGGTGTTTTTAAAATCTTACAAAACAGAGATATTTCTAATAGAATGTAGTGTGTTACAGAACTATTTTCCTTTCTGACAGCAGCATGTGACCATAGTGCAAGTAAAAAATATTAAATTTTAATATCTGTTTTTACTATTAGTTGCAAAGGGGATATGGCAAATAGTGCATTTTCCTGGTGTGTTCTAGCTGATACAAGACCAATTCCTGTTCTCAGAAGCTTTGAGCATGAAGTTCCCAGATTCAAATTTGATTTACAAAACTTGTTCAAGTCAGTTCCATTAAATTTTGAGCCTTATTAAATATTTAACTTTAGGCTATTTATTTGAAAATTTTGGTTTTAGGATTTCTCCCCACAGTCCTCAAAGTGTTGCAGAGAACCAGAACATACTCTCCCCTATTTTTCGTGTTCTTCTCATTATTTTTTTGTTGCATAGCTAGGTCTCCTTTCCATAGTCTGTTGTACAAAGACCAAATCCTTAACCTGGCTAACATCCTTAGGGATAAAGTTATTGCTGTTACTGAATTTCCTTTAAGTTCCACCATGCTTATATTGTTTTCAGAGATGAAGTGACTCCTTACAGGCATCATTATCTGGAATGTAATGGAAGGGGCCCGATACATTTCTCTGTCATGAAAGGTCTGTGATTTGCCTTATTTTCCTGAGCGTTTTTGGTCATTTTCCTGTCCGGTAGCACTGTCTGCACAGAGATCAGCTCCTGGCATTATGGTGAGCTTTGTGTGCAGGACACACACTCTGGAAACACCAGGGTAAAGGTTTTGCATAATGAGGCTGAAGTGTTCAATACTTATGGGGTCAGGGCATCAGGAATGTGAAATATATAGAAGAAGTAGGGTTAAGCCTTGGTGGCACTAAAGGCATAGCATTTGAGGTTTCTTTTCTGGAAAGTCAAGCTAGTTCCTATGTAGTGTTGGAACATGAAAACAAAAGAACCGAATAATATTCTGCATTGCAAAATGATTAATCTCTGATGTTTCCATCCCAGGGAGTTTATTGCCAAAACTGTAGGAAGTGGTTGCATAAGGAAATGTTTTACAATAAAGATGACATCATTAATCTTCAGTATTTCTCTGAGCAAGACCTTGCTTGACCATGCAGAATGATAGAGAAAGAAATATTTTACTTTATATAAGGGAATCCTGAGAGGTATCAGGGCAGAAAATTCTTCCAAAGCCATGGTTTTCATGTTTGACAGGGGTCAAGTTTTGTGCCTGGTGTAGATGAGCCTTTTGGAGCCAGAGTGTCAATCCAAACACAAGCTGCTCTGTTTCCTGTTTATGCCTGTGCAGAGTTACACATCCTGACTCGCTTGCCTTCAGCTGCAGGTTTTTCCGCACTCCCCAGGAGATTTCTTCCTTAAAATGGTTTGTTATTTATCATTTAAGTAAGCCATTGGAATTTTGTTAATTCCTGTTTTATTTAACACATGCAAAACAGTATCATTAGCTAAAGGAAGATAATGTTAAGATAGTAAGAGTTACTGATACTACTAATTAAATGACCTTTGCAAAGCAAAATCTGATCAGCCTATGCCTGAATGTAGAGAACTGATGCCAAGTTTACTGCTTCACAGAGGTCTGGCCTATTGTATATCTGACCTGAGGTTATCAACAATTGAAACCTGGTCTAGTAATTTAAAAATAAGCTTTTTGTATATTACACATTTCCATTTTTCCATCTGTCATAAGATTAATTAAACATGTTTCAGCATAAAGGGACATTCTTAGAAGAGCAGTTTGCTTGGTATGTATATGAAGCTTCTCCATGGACAAATACTCTCAGAATTTTCTTTAGTTCAGCAGTATATCTCCTAAGCAGTCATCTTTTTTTTTTTAATTCCCCTATCCAATAAAGTGGACTGAGAATGAAAGATATCTGATAGTTCACCATGCTTTGTCCTTTCCCTTTAAATTGGAGCACAATGAGAAATAATTTGGATTATAGCCAGGTTAGGGTTGCCAGAGCTGTTCTACGTTGGGTAAGTCATGCTATTCTTTAAAGGTAAAGTTTTACTAAATTTAATGGGCTTTCTTAATACGTACCAAAGAGCTTTTGTTAATGGCCTCTATGCCTGGCTTAAAAGCTAAAGAAGGGTAGTTACTGAAGAAGGAGATTGCTAATTAGGCTTTACTTCCAAGCAAATGTGGATGCTATTTGCTAAAATGACTGACAATGAACTACATATTCCTCCCTCCACCTCTTTTGTTGCTTTACTGTAGTTAGAAATTAGATCTTTAACACATGCTACACTGATTGATATAAAAGGACCATATTGAAATTGGAAGGGATTTTATTACTTTAACAGTGGACTTTCCCATAAAATAATTGATACATGGCATGAACAGAGTGAGCGTGTAATAAAAAGTCATAGTACGTTGAATTAGCATAATTGCAAGGAGAAAGAGAGCATTTTGCAGCTTTTCTGGAATTTTCACGGAATTAGGAGGAGCCATATTTTCACTGTACTCAGTATGAGCAGAATTGTACATGATCTTCAGCTGGAGTCAATTGGCCTGTTTCAAAGTTAATGGTCGTTTTGGCCTTTACACTATCAAAAAATATAACCTGTGAGATACTGATAAAAACTGGCAAAAATAGCAGGTGTAATGAAAATGAAGAATTTCTTCCTTTTATCACTTATTCCTGGTTTGTGAATAACTCCATTAAACTTGGTAGGGCTACGTGTGCTTATTAATATGGTTTCTGTTGGTATGGTGTCTAAGTACTTCCCAAGGATTAATGGGTTTTAATTTAGTGATACCACTGTGAGGCACAGAAGTCTCATTGTTCCCATTTTAGAAGACTGAAACTAAGCAACTTTATGCATTGATTTGTGTAACTTAGTGGAAGCCTCTTTGAGACATCTTGATTCCTTGGTTTTTCCACTCCCAGCTCTGGGGTGGGCTCAGTCACTCCTAGAAACGTAAGTATCAAAGATTGACACCTGAAATCTTAGTTCTGAACTTTGTGCCCATTCAAAACTGCCCCTCTCCCCACAAAAAGAAAACCCAAGGCAAACAAAAAATCTCATGCAAACCATCCCAATCCACAAGCCAGCTTTGGAAAAGTCATTACACAAAAAAATCTTTCTTATGCACAACTGAATGAATTCCTTTTCTCCCAAAGGTTGATTATATTTAATGATAGAGTAGAGCTGAGGTTTAGAAATTTGCTTTTAATAGATGTTAATCATTAAATGCAATCAGGTTTGTTTCCTATGTTGTTTGAATTCAAAAGGATGGTCAGAGGCTCTTGATAGACATTCCCTGTTGTCTTGATAAATTTTTTTAAATAACAGCTGATGAGAATATTTATATCTTGAGTAATGTCAGCATTGTTTGACTATCTTTTTCTATTTTTATCATCATTTATTGTTTGCTTCTTACATTATAGATGTATCTGATGTAAATTGAGAAAATAGCATTTTAAATGGTTTTCCTCAATTGTCTTCTAAGTACCTGTAAGATCATGAGAACACCCTCAGTACCCAAGTTAACTTTAGAAGGGCTAAGCAGCAATTCCCTTGGTGGCCATGTTCACATTGTGAGATGCATCAACACACGTTTTGTCTATCAAGCCAAAAGAATATCCCATTTAGGTCTTTTCCCCACAGTAATCAAGGCTGAAGAGAGCAAAACAGCATTCCCAGAGGACACAGCAACAACATGAACTCAACCTTTGTTAAAGACTAAGCTCTGCTACCAGTTCCTTTTGCAATATATTGTAGTGTGACTTAGTTTCCTACAGTGAAGGCAGCCAAGGCAAAAAGTACAAGACTGCAGAATAAGGTAACAAGAATGTGCTGCTCTGCATACAGCTCCTGAGTTTCAGACTTGCTGCTGGTCAAAGCTGGCCTATTGACCCCTGTCCACTCTAGCTGAGTAAACCTGCAGCTCTTTGCTGAAGTATCTTTGCAGCAGAAAGGTCTTGGGCTCTAATTAAATGCAGAAGGCATGCAAATAGGCTTTCCAGTTGTTTTGGTTATCGAATTAATATAAATCTGAGCCTAATGCCTTCCTTTATTTCAGTGGTGAAAGAAGTGTTGTGAAATACTTGACTCTTTCCAAATGGTATTAAAATATAGTATTTGTTTTTCTCTTTTGTTTTGCACTAATTTTTTCTTTTACTTACAACAAAATTTAGTTTTGCCTACAAGAAGCATTTTGGCTGCCTTTTTCTGGAAAAAAAGAATTGGCTGGCATAAAAGCAAACAGCCTGTGGATTTGGCAAGATGATTTCTCTTCCATTTGCAGTAGAATATTGCATTATGAGATACATGAATAGTAATCTCACTTTTATGCACCTTGGAATGATTTGCTGGAGACCACTCAATTGTACTTCAAAAACCAACCAAATAAAACTAAGGCAAACAAAACAAGGTATGTTCACAGCTTTGTTTTAAAATATCATAGGCGTGTTTTTGTGAAGGACACAGTTTTGACAGCCTCTTCTTTGTAGAATTCTCATCTGCTGTGATCATTTGATAAAGGCTAATTTTTCCAGGTTGCTTTGTTTTTGTTTAGTTTATTTTTTTTTCCTCAGAATTCTTAACCTTTTCATACTTTCAGTGTATTTTTAAATTATTGCAAAAATTCCCCTTCCTTCTCCTGTGGCTAAGCAGGAAGCCAGCAGGATACCAATACTGCTTACTTACGGAAATTAAAAACAAAACAATAGGTAAGAAAAATAAAGAAATAGAACAAACAAGAGACACTATCTTTTCTGGTAAAGCTTAATGTGTTGTGCACTGGGTAGTCAATATACTGGAGCTTAAAGATTGAAACTTCCGCAGGAGAGTTTCTGCAGAATTTGGCTCTCAGTTATTTATTTCAGTGTCTGGAGCTGAAACATGGAGTTGAACTACTGGTCTGTCTGTGTGCTCAAAATCCAGGGGAAAAGAGCAGTAAGTCAGCAGTGGTAGCCTTGCAGTCCAGAGTCAAAGTTAAGGGGTGATAGTTTTTGAGAGGCATTCTGTTTATTAGTTAATTTTTGTCATACCCCTGCAAACGCCGGTGTTTATGGGGCTCCCCAGGCAGGCACAGGTGATGCCAGGCTGTCTGGACATGTGCGTTCATCCTACCCTCAATGTGTGAGGTGTCTCACACTCCTGTCAAGTCTTTACTGAGGTGCCTGGACTCCTTTACCCAAGCAGAACTGTGGTGTGTGCCAGGGGAGCATTGTCCTTTGACTGAACCAGCCCAGACAAGGGCACAAACATGTCACCTTAACCTACTTGTGCTGTTAAAAATTACCTTAGGGAGAAAGAAAAGGGGAAAGTATGCTTCCATCTTCTTTTCCCTTTCTTCCAATGGTGTGGTGATGTGACCAAGTTGCCTATTTCCCCTTGAATCAAAATACACTTCATTAGGGTGGCTATTTGAAACATCTTCTAATGCAATTATTTAATTTCATTTATGTAACTTGTAACTCACCTCTCCTTCAAAAACACTGATTCCAAATTCTCAGTCTCCTGTTTTTCTCCAATGTTGCCTTTTATTGTCTTAAATTTTCATTTGTAAGTTCATATGAATGTATCCAATTCAACATTTTCTCTCTAGACTTTGGGCTAAATAGACTTCTCCATTTGCCACTGACGTGTGTGAAGAACAGCTCATAACATGATTGAACTCCATTGATTTTTCATAAAAGTTTAATAAGCTGGTACAGGTCAAAGCATTGCAAAATTTGTTATAAATTCCTGTGGTGATCTAAACAAGACAGTGGGGAGAGCTGGCACCAGATACATGTTGAATTACATGGAGGATAAATACATGCATAAATACATGTTGAATTACATGGAGGATAACAAGGACTTGAAACTTTTTGGTTAATCATTTTGAATATTGTGCTTCAGATTATGAAATTTATAACATTGCATGGCTCTCCTTGTTTATGTTTTGTATTTGTTTACAGATGATTTGCTCATAACTGCTTTAGTAGAAAACAGATCTCAGAAAAATACTTTAATTGCTTCCCAAATAAGGAAACCTCAGATTTACATGAGTCCACTTTTCACTGAAATAATTGGCTAATATTGCATGAATCCATTCAAATCAGGTGAGACTCCAGTTGTGTTACAATTTTTAATCAAGTCTGGGCAGAACTGTCTGGTAAGTTCCCTGAGCTGGTTGCAGTATGAGTTGGGTCATGTTTGAAAACTGCTGGCACAAAATGCAGAGCCACTGGTACATCAGTTACAGATGTCCTTTGGGCTTACAATAGAGAAAACACCCGTGCCGAAAACCTCAGCAGCTTCTCCAGGAGCTTGGAGATTGGCCCTAGGGCCCATCCTCTTCTCTGGACCTGTGACCACGGTGGGGGAAGCCTGGCGTGACCATCGCTGCTGCTGAGCTTGTGGCCACAGGCCAGAGTCACAATCTGACCACCGGCCACGTCAGTCTGGTGTGTCATCCTGCAGGACATCAATCTTTCATGAGCAGCAAAACCTTTTTATGGCTTAACTTTGTTCCTTGAGCGTGCAGACTGCAGAGGAACAGGATGTTTATTGTATGTACAGTGACCATTCCCAGTGAAGAGGGGCTACCTTCAGGGTGGGCACAGCTTCTTTGCAGGGAGTACCTCCTGTACCTTGGCACAGTGGTGTAGGTGTGGGTCCTGAGGACCTCTAGTGTGTGCTGTGTTGCTCCCAAATGCACTAAGAATAGAATTTATTGCAAGGAAGGCACCATGTTTAATGAAATCCTCAGGTCAGCATTATCAGATGAGGTGTCATAGGATATGGTAAAATTCTTCTTGTCACTAGCTGATGTTTTTGTGTTATATGTACCGTATAGATGGCTTAATGAAAAGGTGTAGAATTTTCTGTTAAATTCAAAATCACAAAATATAGTTGGTTAAAAACATTAGTAAGTTTTGGCCACAGGTTCTGTTGCATGGTGAGAGTATCCTTTTAAAATAACCAAGAATGCCAACTTTCATATGGATCTAACACACTGAAAAATGAACCTTGTGCTCCCTTTCTTGTTGGGCAGTGTAAGAGGGAAGAATTCAGTGCATGAATCCAAAACCCTCTAGAAGGCATTCTTTATAGCTCCAATAAAGTTCTCTAGCTAGTTCAGTGTTTGCCATTGACACCAAAGACACCTGAATATTCCTTAATGTACTGAAATGTCCCAGAAGGTCACTAGTAAGAATTGTGCATTTTCTGGTAAGGCACACAGTTTTTAAAGGTTCCTCTCTATTATCATCTTCATTGCTGTCCTACAGATGAAAAAACAGGCAATTTCCTCTTTGCTTTATGCGCTGCCTCAGTGCAACGGCCGCGTTCCAGCGTGATGCACTCAAAGTGTCAAGTATGAACCCGACACTGGGGGGAGGATTCTGCAGGAGCTATAAATTCCCTCTTTTCCAGAGGTTATTTCTGCACTCACCCTTGATGTGCAAGAACTTATTTCTGTGCTTGGGTTAATGTTTAGGTTTTCTTTATAGGTCATCTTTTATTCTAAAAACTAAATAGAAATCCTTCTGTTCATCTATTAAATTTGTGGGTTTTGTGTACTGTACAATATGTTTAAGGGAGGGAGATATTCTTTTTTGAATTATAGCTCTTCAAGTGAATTGGTTATTTTCTCTATAACCTTTCCTGTCAGTGTCTTCGCATAGGCAGTCCAGCAATCACTTAGGTGTTTATATTTTATGGTTAGTATCTTATAATTAAAATATGTTTTAATATAATTTTAATTTATCCAGTGTGTATGTCAGACTCTAAATCTTTGCACATTTCTGTTGCTCCTAAGACACAGTAATTTGTCAGTAGCTCAGCATCTGATCTGTTCCACCTTTCCTTCACACAAAAGTGTCTTGAGTGTGTTGCCAATAATATTTATTCTGATAAAAAGTATTTATGGCAAGATTGGGACCTGCAGATGGTTAGCAGGTTTCAAAAGTCAGTGGAGAAATGTTCTTTTAGCCGAGGTGGTTCACCAAGGAGAAAATATCTTCTGAGCTGGGGATGAAGGCAGGAGAGGGGTGTGGAGGGCAGGACTTGGTTGCCCACTGGTGGGTGGATGGCAGAGGTCTTCACTGCAGCCTCCCACCTTTGCTCCAGCTCTGCTCTCAAGTGTAGCTGGAAGGGCAGGGTCCTATGGACCACCTACTCTTGTGATTTATGCTGAATGCTGGACGAGGTAGGATACAGAAGCAGTTTATTTTCCATTCCTGTTCTGCAATGCACAAATTACTCTGAAATTTTCCTGGAAGTCACTCAAGTTGGATAAGGTTTGTGTGTTGTGTGTTCCCCTGCCGTAGCTGTAAAGGGGATTCACCCAGGTGAAATATTTTTGGGACTTACTGGAAAAAGAAACTGTATATTTGTGAAACTGTTTTTTTTTTTTTTTTTCTGTTATGTGGCAGTTGATTTTAGACACAAGAAAAGTTATTTTTATGCAGTCTTTCCTACCTTTGAAAATTAAGCACCTTTTTACTGTTTTCTTGGTTATATTTTCTTATGCATCTCTTACTCTGCCAAGATGTATTATTTTTTTTTCTTCTTTGCAAAGACTTGTGACTTTTCAAATGCATGTGAGTAGCATTTATCCCCCTCCCTTCAGTACTGTTATGACCACTTACGTTTTATGCTTCTGAAGAATTCAGCACTGTGGGGAAACACAGAATGCTGTGTGGAAAAGAAATCAAAAGAATATTAATGGATTCAAATGAAGGGAAATGAAAATTGAATCCAGACTCAAATTTGCCTGTAAATTATTAGAATGAGCACAAGTATAATTTAATAGAAAGTAACTTAACTGTAGGTTAGTAATGCTGTACTTTATTCTGCATGTGAATAGTAAGAAATGTGGTATGCTAGGCAGGGAAAACAATGTTTCTTACAGTTTGCATTAGACCATTGGAAAACAGTAATGTAGGGAATCTTAGTGATAAATCCAGACAAAGCAATTTGGCATTCATAAAATTGGCTTATTTACCTATAAATGGTACCAGAACTGCAGTTAACTCCAAACGCTCAGGAAACTGTAAACACAGATTTCTGCCAGAGACCTCTGAATTTTCTGCTTGTCTCCTTTTTGTCTTCTCTGCCCTCCCTGCCAGGTTCCTCTTGTTTTCTGCCTTCCTACGTGGCAGTTCCTGCTCCCCTTGCATTGTCTCAGGTTTGCTCAGCTGCCCAGGGAGGTGGGCACTAATGCCAGCGCGTCATGCTGACTTCGACAAGGCTGTCTGGAGGTGGAGGCACTCCAGGAGCCACTAAGCTGAGGACTGCCAACAGCAGCAATGCTGGGCTCTTGCCATTCTCAGAGTGCCTCTGTGGCCACCTGTAACCTCCACTGCCCTAAGCAGGGACAAAGGACACCCAGAGGGGCTGCAAGAGATCCCAGCACATCAGCACACACCACACAGGCTGTGGGGATAACTCGAGAGCTGTTGAGGAGCAGTGACCAGTGTGCCAAGTGCTCATAGCAGGAGCTACCAGAGCCAGGAGTTTATGGAAAGCAGTCGGTGTGTAGGAATAGGCCTTGTCTTCTCTAGTGGGAGACATGTGCTGCCTTGGACATGCCATGGTGTTGAGCAGGCAGGGGGAAGGTCCCTGAGGATGGTCTTGCCTCAACCCTGGGGATGCTCATGGGAACTTCAGCCAAGTGCTTTAAAATGAAATGTATGCTTGTCTCCTGCGTGGGAAGAGCTGTGCCCCAAGGAAATGGGCAATGCTTTGAATGTAGAGGGCTGGTGTCTAAGCTAACGTTTCTGGTGCCAGAAAAGGAGGAGCGTGGGGCTGAGGAAAGGGAATGCAGCTGAAGGATTTATGTATCTTACCATTGTTTTCAGCAATAATTGTCTTTGAAGTACTTTAAGTGAAATCAATGAAAAATATATGAATAAATAATAGGAGGAAAGATTTACGCTTCGGCCATAAAAATATTTTTGGACTATGCTTTTAAGCTTTCACCTTAGTGTGTTAGGCCCTGTAGTCCCAAAGAACAACTACCTACCTGTCTTTAACTTCTATGTCCCTTTTACTGTGTAATTTTCAGGTTTGTCAGGGTTTGGGGCAGTAGTCTGTGAAGTGATGGGTGCCTTTCCTCATGCAACCCCTGTGCAGAATTCCCTTCTGCCACCAGACTTTGAGCCTGGGTGACAGGTGCTCTTGGTCTTCTGCTCCGCTGCCTCCTGTGACAGTCTTGATGTCTTGCAAGATCTGTTTGGAGAGAGGGAGAAAAACTTTGATTGTCCCTCAAAACAGAGGCAAGCAAGTATGAAAATACCGAAAGCTTATAAGACTTTATGTGAAAGAGGGAGGTTCAGATACAGCATTCAGTGTTACTGATATTTATGAGAGCCTCTATCTACTCTCTGGTTTCTGCTTCTGCTTCTGCTAGAGGAGTGACAGCAACAGAATCACTGGGGCTGATGTTTTCCTTTGTGGGTGGTGCTTGGGTACAGTTTTTCTGAAAGGTTTTTGAGGAAGGCACTTCCTTCCTGTTTTTCTTCAGTTTATTTGTGAGGATTTTTTTTCTTTTTCCTCTTTTTAAAAAACTTTGTCTGTTTGCCTCTCAGATTATAATTCTGTTTTCTCCTTTCTGTCTTTATTTTGCTGCAGGTACTTTGTTTTAAATTTTTGTGCTTTCTCTTCTGTTATGTTCCAGCGTGTAGGCTGGTTTTGACCTTTCAACTTTTGCAGAATTTCCTTTCCCAAAACACACGTCTTCATAACCTGCTTTACTCTGTAGATATATAGACTCATTGATCAGACTGCTTTTGGTGTGGTTTTGGCAATCATGCAAGTAAACAGCAAGAGCAGACCTTCATATTTTATGTGAACAGTGAAATGCAACTGTATTAGATAAGAGAAATTAAAGACTGATTTATCTGTACCAGTATTACCTGTATTGCCAGGTGATTGGTGTTACTGTCTGCACTGACTAAAACATCTAAATGTCATGGAAATACATGATACAGATGATCAGTTTATGGTTTTTTTTTTTTTAAGGATTTGAAATGGGGTGGAACCCTCTTTTTAAGAGGTTCCCCTCATTTTTCTGTAAATAGTCTCTATTGGTAATATAATACAGAGGTCACTAGTATGATCTGTGTTGTATGTCATGAAATGAGTAACGAAAATTTTCATTTTGTTAAGATTCTCCGTAGGTTGCCAGCAGAGGAGAGAGATTGGTGGGTAACACTGGGTCCGTATGATGTGATGAGTGCACACCTCACTGTTTTGGTGGACTTTTTGATACATCACTGCAAATGTGAGCACAGATTTAAATTAGTGAAGCCTTTTAAAATTAATTCCACCCCTTTTCTGGCAATGCTTTTTGAGTAAGGCTGTCTGTAAGAAGCCCTTCATTTTATGGAGCTATTGCGGGTGGCTTTAAGGAGGAGCTGGCTGTTGGCAGCATTTGGGTGTGGCTGCAGAGGGATGATGTCCCAGCACTGTGTGCAGGGGGCTCAGGGCAGAAAGCAGGTGTGACCACCACTCCCCTCCTCCCCAGCTATGTGTGCCCTGGCACAATGATCCACAATGTGGGTTAGCATGTATTAGGTAGTGGGCTATGAAATAGATTCTTAGCTATATCAGCATTTATGTTATGACCTTCTGTCCCTAGTGAACTCTTATTTCTGAGAAATTAAAAAGAAAGAAAGAAACAAGACCATCCCAAAACAACAAAAACCCCACTTAAACTCATACAATGTAAATAAGTTGAAAACCCCACAAAACTTCTATTGAGAGCTTTCTGGCTGTTGCTATGTTTTGGAGTAATACATTGTCCAAGATACAGCACTGCTATGATGTATTAGACTAATACATCATAAGAGTGTCATAGCTTTGATGATGTATTAATGGAATACATCGTTAAGGTGCCATAGCTCTTGTGATGCATTACTCCAAACATGACCAACTGCGTGGGTTAGCACACAAGCATGTGTGTGTATGAAGTAGTGTTCCTCTACCTAAAAGTTCATGTGCAAGAAAAGTTAGGAAGGCCTGAAAGTCAGGGGCTTCTGAAGAGAAGGGTTCAGCTGGGCGGGACCAAAACTGAGGCTGGAGCTGTGCACTTGCAAAAACTGAATGTACAGAAAACACAGGGAGGGAAGAAACTGCGTTTACTGAAGCAATGACATATTTTCATTCCCTTTCAAAGAGTACAGTGAGATGTGTTCTACTACGTGTACAAGTTCAGTCTTTTTCAAGAATGTCTTGACAAGTTTTTTTCAGGGTATTTTTTTTTTCAATGTGCTATCATATTTTCTGTGAAAATTAGGCTGAGTAGGTTTTATACAGATATAAACACTCTTCTGCCTTAGCTGTTATTAATCAGTTTTTTGTTGTATACGTCAAGTGTTTCTGGTTTCAGAAAAGAAAGTAGGGTAAGTTCTGCTAAGCAGTCTTAACAAAGTTTGGTTTTACCAGATTTCCAGACATAGCCATCTTTGGACAAGCTTTGGAGAAGTTTTCTGATGCAAACTGATAAATCCCCCTCACCCTGAACATGATATCAAGCTTGAACAAAGGGCATTATAAATCACATTAAATACTGATATTGATACTCACCTCCTTGTTTCCTAACAAAAGGAATGATTATGCGTTGTGTTTATATTTATGAACTTTCTATCTCTTGCCTTCTTTAAATGCCCTGTATTGTCATGTTATGGATGTTATTCACTGCATGTATGTCCTTGAATAGACTCTATTTATTGCCTTGTTTTGTTGAAAATCCAGCTCACAATTGCTCCAGTCTTGCAATGGTACGTATTTACTAAATCTTAATATTGCTGTTAATCTAATTAATCTCTTGGGGATTTTTTTGCCATTTATAGAGCTGGGTGCAAGATTTGCCCATTACTGATTTTTTTTTTCCTTTCTGCCATGTTTAGAAAGAGAAGGATGCAGAGGCAGATGTAAAATACCACTTTTTGCTGAATATATAGAGAGGGAAGTGTGGGAACATTTCCAGGTACTGAAAATCAACCTTTCCAGTATAAATTGCTCTTTTGCTTTTTATGATGGGAGGCATAAAGTATCCAGTGAAAAAGTATAATTTCTTAGGTTTCACTCCACACAATATTTGTGTAACTTAGCCCACTTTTAGCATCACAGTACCTTGAACACTAGATGGCATTGGCATTGTTAGTGTAAGTGGGGAGGAGGATACTCAAACCTCCTCCCTTCAAAGGCCTCTATCTTCCTTCCTGCCATTTAAGAAGCCCAATCAGACAAGAAAATCCTCAAGTTCCCAGAGTTGGGACCATACCAAGTGCTGCATGTTCAGGTAACCTTCACTGATTGTTGCATGACCACTGCAGAAGTGACCCAAGGTACACAGCAGATTGCTGCTACGGGGTGGTTTTGCACTGACTGTGTGGAGCTGAGACTGCACCTGCAGCAACCACCTGTGCAAGACACAGTGCATGGACTTGCCAGCTACTGTGTTACGATGCATTCACAGTGATTAGCAGCTGCATTTTGTCTTGGGTGGGGTCTTCTTTTGTTTGTTTTGGTTTGTATATTTGTATTCCGATAACCTCTGCAATAGTTAATTTCTTCTCATCCTGTCACCACTCTTGCCCATAAGTGCAGGAAATTATTATGTTAGTGAGTATTCTAGGCATCTCTCATTAGAAGCAGCAGTTAACTAGGGATGTTAAAACCGATCTGTATCTATAGATCTGTATCTTTTTCAGGCCAGCAGAACAGTGTTTTGCAGCATGAAAGCTGATATCAGGAAGTTGTGTTGCTGTCCTTTAATAGTGCTGCTATGGCCTTGGCTTTGTGTTACATTTTTTAATAGGCTTATTTATGAAAGCCTAGATGGAGCTTGAAGAAAATCTTGATAAGTTGGTTGTGAGAAGTAATTTCTCTGTGTGGTTTCTGCATCAAAGCTCGGTGTGAACTGATATCAAATGGCTAACTCTGGGATTAGATGGCATCCCTGCATGATACGGGAACTTGGCATCTGCTCAGTGATGCCCTAGACCTTCTTTAAAGGTCTATTCTGTCCCAAACCATTCTGTGATGATAGAAGTTTAATTCTATTGGCTGACCCTGGTTCTTTAGGGATGACTGTGAAAGCCATTTGTGCTTGGTGATACAAAAGGGTAAGATCAGTAGTAGACCCACAATTCCCTTCTGTCAGAAATGTGCTGTTTGAAATACCCTGGGTGCAAATTTAAGGGATGGAACCCATTGTTTGTGGAATTTATATATCATAAGTAGTAAAGGAATTGTTTGAGAAGCAATGCTTTGTTCCTATAATACAGCAGTGTATTTTAAACAAGTTGCTGCAATCTTTGACTAGTCATGTATAACCTAGTATTAGAGGCAATTATTTCAATGACAGTTTAGTGACATGTTGCCAGAGTTGGAGCAGACAGGTAAATGGATTCCCAGAAAATGGTGCTTTTTGTTCTGTGATTATTATCTAGATTTGCTGATTAAAATTAAGACAGGAGGTGGCAAAACAATGGAAGTAGTAGAGCCTGAAAAACTGAGGCAGGAAAGCGACTGAACTGTTTCATAAGGGTAGAAGTAGAGAGAAGCATGAAAACAGTGCTGTCTCTTGCCTGCTATTCCTTTAGTAAGCATAAAACCTTTTCAAATGCCTGTTGTGGTAGTAGCTAGGGACTCAGCCTCAGGTCAGGGCTTTGTCATGCTGGTGATTAACATACAGCTTCCTGTGCAATGGATGAAATTAGGGTTTTGTTTTCTTTAATTAGGATTGGGGTTTTTTTAAACTATCATAGAGATAATATCAGTGAAAAACACTCACTGCTAAGGCAAGGTGATAGAAAAACTCATTCTTAACATACTTCCTATGTGTTGCATCAGGCAGAGCTGGAGTGTGAGCACAGTGTTCCCAGTGTTTGAAATGCACTGTTTGGAAGAGCTGTAATGGCTGTGCTCTGTGGCTTGACCTTTTACAAATCATATGCCACCAGTCACATAGTCCTGTGGTCGATCCAGTCCTTATGGTGTGTTTGAAATGTTAAGTGTCCCTCTGGAACAGAGGTTCCTCTCTGAGGAAGCTGTGAACGTGAAGGATGTGGGGGCCCTCCCCAGAAGTTCTGTAGTTTGAACCCTTGGCAGAGTCAAAGAAGAAGGGAAACTTATCTGTTGTTGAACTAGGAGGTCCAATGCAGAACTTTCTTAGGGATGTCCTTCCAGATTTGTCTCCTTTCTTCAAGGAAACTTGGAATCTGTGTTCCAGGACCCTGTCTCCTCTTCTACAGATGGATTTAGTTACTACATTGTTGACACATTTGCTTTAATATGTAAAATAATCCATTACTTTTTACTCTGGTTTCACAGGCTTAATGCTTCTAAAATGTTTGCTGTGTGGTAACTTCCTCCCATGGGGAAGGACAGCTGGGCACAGTCCTGCTCTGCTTGCTGTCCTGACCAGCTCTGGCAAGGGACAGCCAGCCAGTCTCCTGAGGGGACATTTCAAAGCCGAGGAGGTGGGGCAGGAAGAAGAGTCTGATGGCCTCTGTGACTACTGCCTTGGAGATGTACCTTAGCAATGAAGCACACACTTGTAGCAACTTTTAGGGAATATTGTCCTGCTTTTGGAAATGGAACATTTCAATGCATTTGTCTGGCTGCACTGCAAGGTTGCAATGGATTTAGAGAGTGAATTCTTAACAGCCAGTGGAACTCTCAGAAATTTCATCATTATAGTATGATCTGGGGTTCCAGCAAGTGTTGTAGGATAACTTACTGATGTCAGTGCTGGTTGTGCATGCAAATGTGATCTTCCTGAAAATGTCTTATTATGTGCATTACTAGAAACTGCCACGTGTATCTCTTTGAAAAGAGAGGCTGGTTTGGGAAGTCAAAATAGATTTTCTATCTGCTAACTTCACAAGAAGTTCCTTGTAACTATAACCACCGGCCCAATGAGCCAAATCCTCCCATCAACTGTTTCACTTACTGATGTCTTTTATTACAGTTCAGCAACCCAGTTGAGTGAGTAGCTGCATGGTGAGCTAAGTGCCTCTGAAAGCTCAGCAGTTAAAGTTTTTGCACATCAAGTGCTGTGAAAATGTTCTCCCATGGCTTGAGTAGGCATTTTTTAGTGTGGTTTAAGAGAAATTACACACTAGCAAAACAAACCAGGAGAATCAATAGCCATCAACCTACAAGAAATGATCAAAGATCAGTGTGGTTGAAAGAGGTTTTGCAGTGTGTTGATACCATCAAAGACATCTCTGTGGTCAGAACTTCAACAGAAAAATACAGGAGACCCGTTCCTAATCCGATTTTGGGTTTTTTTTAAACAACCCAATGCAATCCTCCCTCTTGGCTTTTTCTTGCAGAAAATGCACTCTTGTGTGGATTATCTTGTGGAGTTTCCAATTTGCAATGTGTCAGGGATCAGAATTAACTGTTATGTGAATGGACTGTGGAAATAATCTTCTGTGTAAGAAAGTGAATTGACTGCCCTGAGTCATTCTCAGCTTCTTCGTTTGTTCTAATTGGTTTGCTCAAATTAATGACATTGTTTGCATGTCTGTTGTGATTTTGCACGGCTTCTCATTAAGCCTTGCCTTTTATCTTTTCCACTCTTACTGATCTGTGCAACAGATGTTCTAACTACCTTTTAGCATCCTGGCTGTAAAAGGAGAAAGATTTCCATCAGCAATGTCTTGGTGGTTGTACCCATTCTACACATGCCATGTAAGTGCTGCTCGTAAACAGCCTGGGCTGGGGCACAGAGTAGTTCCTGAGGTAGATGGTGCCTAGGGAATGAGGCGTGGCAAAGGTCTGAAACTCAAGGATTTTATTTCTGGGGAAGTTCACATCCTTAAGATCAGTTTTGTAACACAAGCTCAGTTTCTTGGAAAAGGCCCTGCTTAGTTTTACATTAATAGAAGATGTGTATTTGGCTCCATATCAGCAACAGGAATTCAGAGACTTTGAAAAACCTTTGAAGACTGTTACAGCTGTAATTGGTGTGTTTTGTCTTGGGTGGAGAATTTGAAAGGTTTATTTCAAGACTATGCACTCTTAAGGGCAGGAACTGTTACTCATCTGTGTTTGGAAAGCAGTATCAACACAGTCTGGATAACAATGATACTACAGAAGGCTGAAAGAACAATTAAAGAGTGGAAATAATGACCTAAGGGAGGAACACTTAGCACACTGATGACTGCACATCGTGTGTTTGGAGAAATCTGAGGGGAGAGAGTGAGACAGTTGTCAGACAGACTCATACTCGCAGAAGAAATATGTTGAAATATCTGCTTACATTTCATAGAAATGATATCAAATAACTTGAAGAAAAATCCTTTGAAACAGAAAGAGGGAATTTGTCCTCATTTGTGTTTTCTCCCAGGAGAGCTTGCCTAGTTTTTTGGTTCTTTCTCTTTCCTTTCTGAGTACCTTGGGACAGGGGGAGTCTGTCAATAAAACACCATCTCCAAAGCCACACTTTATTGTGTACAGGAGATGCACACAAAAAGTGCCCGATAAATCCAGTTTCCCAAGGCTGCTCTTCCAGAGCAGCCTGGGTGCTCTGGAGCCAGCCAATGTCCCTCCAGGGTGGATACACCAGAGATGTCACGTCTCGACACCACTTCTTAGCAGCTATTTCTTGTGTTTGTTGCAGGTTTGAAATGTTGCTGAGACAGTCGTGTTTCTGGAACAGTGCAGGATGTAGGTCAGCCTTGCTGGAGTCCTACAGGTGGGAGGATCAAGGCAACGCATCCTGGGCATTTTCAGGGATTACGGGCAAGTTTGCGACTGAAGAGAATTATGAACTCCTGGATTAGGTAGTCTGGAACTCCAGAAAACAACTCTCATACAAGCTGAACTACAGACCTGAGCCTCAAATACCTCATGATTGACAGACCTATTGAAACAGAACAGAATTTTTTATACATATATACAATTATACACACAAAATAATAATAATGATAATAATAAAAAATAAGAATAATAATTTTAGAAAGGGAGAGAATTTTTGCTCTTTTATCCATCTTCTGGAACATGTCAATTATGTCTGTATGTACACTTATTTCTAAAATAGTTATTTAAACTACAAACAAATTATCATTTTCTTCCTGGCTACAAAG
Organism: Picathartes gymnocephalus; assembly: GCA_013390045.1. Classification (NCBI taxonomy): domain Eukaryota; kingdom Metazoa; phylum Chordata; class Aves; order Passeriformes; family Picathartidae; genus Picathartes; species Picathartes gymnocephalus. The sequence continues at coordinate 107,980 of WEKY01002931.1, read as the reverse complement.
GTTTATATTGTAGTACTTACAGCTTTCATGAGAAAGCATTAAAACAAAGCAGAACAACTGCAAAGTAACTACCAGGAAGAAAACAGGGTTTTTGTTGTGTTCTTGGCCTCAATTTTATCACCCTAAAGTGATCACTTCCTTTCTGGAACTTTTTTCTTGTTTTGTGTATATTATTTCTGTGTGTAGTTGGTCGCATGAAATCAACCTCCTAACAGTGCCAAAATGTAAATTAAAAAAATTTGGTGAGGAGTAAAGCTAACAAAATCAGTAAAATGATCCTTTAATAAGTCAATTATAGTCTAAATGTCTGAAAATACTTGTCATTAAAATTCTGTTATTTTCTTACCTCCCACAGGCAATAAGCAAACAATGATTCCGTGTTATTAATTACTTCCAAGTGTATAAATGGGGAAACATAGTTCAGATAATCTCCCTAAATCTCCCTGCTCTCTGTGTTTCCAGGCTGGCAGCTGCTGACACCGATGTGCTGTTGCACGGGGAGCAGTCGGGCTGTGCAGTGTTTGCTTCCAGCGAGTGCCCCTGTTGTCTCCTTGGAGTTGCTGCTCCAACCTGAACAAAACATTTCTGAGACACCATTGATGCTGCTCTGCTGGATGTTCTCAGGACTCTGGCACACCGGGTGAGGTACCAGCCAGTTCTTTTGACAGGGAGGAATGGTATCGTAAATGTGTCATCACAGAAAGTACAGTGGGTTTTCTTTTTTATTTTTTTTTTCTCTGCTAGATGCCCAAGGAGCAAAGTTGGTTCAAAGTTTGATAAACAATAATTAAAACCCCCCCAGAACAAAACACCCAAACAAAACTGAAAAAAACACAACAAAAAAGCAAAATTTTGTTCCCTTTCCTCTTTTTGCCAATTTTCTTGGCTATTTTTTTGGTTATGTTGAATATTGCTAAGCATTTTCTTGCTGAAAAAAAAGGCCGTCTTCAAATCATTTAATCCTAGCCCAGATGCCACTGCTCTGTTTAGATTTGTCTATTAATATTTCTGCGCAGTTCTTTAACTAAAATTCTGGCATGTTTCCTCTTTCCTCTCTGAAAACAATGTTTGGTAGGGACTGTAGATTATTTAGGTCTGTGGAATTGGTCATTGTAAGCCAAGACACAGAGGGCTGATTGGTGACCTTGTCTTGCTTTTGGCTGGGGCTTCTTCAGCTTGGTGTGACCAGGCCCAGCAGTTGCTTTCCTGTTTTGACATTTGTGGTCACTTTATTGCTTCAGACATGTAGACAATATTATGTCCTTGACTTTTCCCATTCCCCAACATATGAAAACCTCTCCTGAAAATCCTGATATGTTGGTAAAGTTTACTTACGAGTTTTGGTTTTGATACAAAAAAAAGGAAAATTAAAGTAGAAATGGGGTGGAGGGAACCTGAGTGGTACAAAAGGAGTGGAAAGGCAACAGAAAGGTCCCATGAATGAGGGCTCTCACTGGGAGCGTGTGGGGAACATCAGCTGGGTTTTCAGTAACACAAGTGAGCAGACGAGGGACACTGACGCAAGGAAAGATACAAAAATTGTGAGATGTGTCCCAGCCCCACCTTCTCAGGTTCAGCACCACTGAGTTTCTGTGTCTGAGGTTCTGCATTCAGGACTAAGGGGAAGGTTGCAACTGCAAATCCGGGTATTGTGGGACTCATAGGAAAGTGGTCTTAGGAAGAGTAGAACATTGCTGTGGGATACTTCAACTGAATTTGTGAAGTGAAAAAACAATTTGACCCAATTTGGTAGGCAGCTGTAGTGTTTGGTTCTAAATAAAAGCGTACTCCAATAATAAGCTTCTGTTTCCACAGCAGGCATTGAATGAATTGATTAAATATATTCAATCAATTATTCCATGTCATGTTTTTTATCTGAAATTTATCTACAATGAAAAATAAACCAAAGTTTATTAAATGAAAATTAAAACCAATATGGCTTACTGTGACAGGTCCCTAAAATACATACATGATAATTTATTCAGGCCTTGTTAATACTTCAAAGAAATTATAATAATCCAGCATATTTTATTTACTTTTTTTCTTTTAGATTAAAAGTGAATCAAGATTAAATATTTATGAAACATAAATATCCTCATGTCTCTTCCACGTCCGTGTTCTTCCTTTTTATTTTACTTTCCGAGCTCTTCCTCTCCCATTAACTCTTTTGCTTTCTACTATAGTTTATGGACTGCTCATAATAGACGTTTACAATACTCCGTATTTCTTGCTGTTGAGTGCAAACACAGGCGTTCCTACAGACCTTCTCTTAATGTACAATTGTAGTGTGCTGCCTTGGTATAGGAAGCAGAGCTCTTTCCAGAACTTCCCTTCTTTGATACATGTTGATCAAGATCAAGTTGTAAAGAGCAGGACAGCTGTTGTGATGTAGTGCAAGGTATAAACACCAGGGTATTGATTTGAAATGCCTGCTTCACTTCTCTGCTATTCTGTACCAACACTTGTCTGCTTATATGAGTGGGAGGACACCACTGTGAAGCAGGAGTCGAGCTGTGTGTATGACTATAACTCGGTGTCCTCCTGGGAGCTGTGCCTCATAAAATATTTGATATAGGAACAGAAGTACTGGATGTTTGAGCGTGCTTTAGGAATTCCCAGAGGTGGCATGTGGGGTGTGCGTGCATATCTGTAGGCATGCCAGCAGCTACTGAATGGCCGGCAGCATTTTCTGTTGTACAAACAGTGCTTGTTTGGGGTCCTTCCCACAAACACGCTTTATTCCCTCTGCTGCAGAGTCCCTGTTTTGCCCGATAATTGCAACTGACAGCCTGGATTGGTGCTATCCAGCAAATATTCAGCAGCATCAGTAGCAGGGTGATTGACGTGAACACTGCACAGGGAGGCTTGTGCTCTGTGAAGGTTCTGGTCTGCAGCAGCGTGATAAGCAGTCAGTGTTACTGGAGGCATTCTGACATGCTGCACCTCAGGCTCAGAAACATTTCACCCATTTACACCCTGATCCCGAACGCAGGGAGGGCAAGATGTCAATGGACACACTTGTGACTCCAGTACTTTTTGTTTCAGCCTGGGTTTTATTAGCAGCTAATGGTAAACTCTGCAGTACTTACTGAGGCAGAGCAGCAGTGGTCTAGGCCTCCATGAATACAGACAGCACCAGGGGTCTGTGCTCCACCACCTTGCTTTACCTCCCGTCTGAATTATCCCCTGGGGCACGCACAGGACATTCACAGCAGTTAATGTAGGACTTAGAGAAGTTACAGTGAAGTGAAAGATGGGTCTGGACCTTCCTGGGCCAATGGTGAAAACTCACCTAGTACTGCAAGTCCAAACTTGCATGCCCGACTTCAAAACTGTCAGTAAAACAGAGAGCATTTTGTTATGTATTGGAGCAAACCCAAAGGTTTGCAAAGTGGGTTTGATGCAGAGAATCTACATCTTCTCTCACCAATGTGTACCAGACCAGACTGTATCTATCAAGTAGCTACTGGTGCTGCTGCCTTCCACCAAGATCCACTGGCGTCAGAGTAGACATCAGCTCTGTACTCCATGTGAGGGTCAGGTCCCCTTTTACCTTTATCATTTAGGAAAAGTTTTTCTGTTGACAAGTTGCCTTTAGAAAATTAATCTTTTTTCTACTCAAGTGCAACTGAATTTGCTTGACTGTCACAGAAGTATTTGGGCTCATGCTAGCCTCATAGCGTAATACAGCTCTAGGATCTGTCCCTAAAAGTTTACCTGCAGCTTTCTTGGTTTGCTGTTAGTTTAATGCTGTTTGTCTGCCATTCCAAATTCTGACAGATGCAACTATATAGAACTTCCATGGAAAAAACCTATCAGAGAAGGTAAAAATATTGTTAAAACTTTTGTGATGTATTTAGACTATGGGCTTCAATGTAGGGGTTAATAGAGTGTTATTCAGTATTCCAGGAAATTGTCAAGATCACCAAGTATTGTACTGACTTGACCTGTGTTACACTGAACTCACTCTTTCCATGTTTCCAATAAAAACATACAGCAGATTGTTCCAGAAGCAGTGTCAAACTCAGTTAAAAATAAATCCCCTCATACTTTAAACATGTAGTGTGTATACTAAATATATCACACCAAAATATATCTCTTGTAAGGAAAACTTTCTAAAATATATCAACTCTGAAATCTCCCCTGGGTCTTCTGCAAAACCATGGGTTTCAGTTATAATTCCTAAAAGTTAAAATAATCCTTCCTTGTTTGCAAGCCACCAAATCCTCTGTGTTTTACTCTGCTTTTATTGCAACACTAAACCAGCTTTGTTTCATTCAAGTGCAGGATTTGTAAATAACTAATTATAGCCCTGTTTTTCCCTTGAAGCATGAGCATTTGGCACCTGAGAGAACAGCCCCATTTCAACTACCAGGCAGTTCAGGGGAAGCACTGGACTCAGTCTCAAAACAGTAGGGTACAGCTGACAAGCTCTCTTGGACCACTTCACCTCCTGCTCTCAGAACAGCAATCAGATGAGCCAGAGGGCAACTTTAGGAAAATATTTTTCTCTAGTAGCAGTAACATCTGTCTCCTTGGCAGCCTGCACTGGCAGTTGTGTTGGAAGCTGTGGGTTTGCCCCTGGCCCTGCCATGTATTTACATTGCTGAGAGGTTATCCTGAGCTCTACTGGATCCTGTTACCTGATTTTCTTCTGTTCTGTCATGTTCCCTCCCTGATGCTTTGGCTACTTAACTCTTTATGGGTATATGTAAAGGGAAAATTACTTGTGGAGTTTGAGATCAAAGGTATTAATTTGAAAGTATTAAGTGGTAAATTTCTTTCTGATTAGAGATTTAGCTTTTCTGATCTGTTTAAACTGTTATTTACTTGGCTTCAGCCTAGGCAATGTCACCATTGCTATCTGAGCTTTTGAAGGTCCTGTTCTCTACACTTGTGTCTTCCACTTTTATCAAATTCTGTTTGGTGCTCAAATTTCTCCTGCAGTTTACTCTCCTCTTCTGAGTAACTGATATTTGACTGATGCTTTTCAGTGAAATGATGGTATTATAAAGACAATTATAAAGTAATCAGCACGGGCATATCAATATTTATTGAAATACTGAAAAAAAAATAATTCCATTGGTGATGAGAAACTCTTGGCAAGAACTGACATGACAATATGTATTTCACTGATACAGTAAGAGAACTTCAACTTCAACAAGTAACTCACTGCACATTCTAAGAGTTGCATGGATTTAAATCCAAGGCAGCTGCAGAACATCTGTAATACAAATAGTCAGACTTTACAGATTGTCTGTTTACAAACACAGAACAACTATAATAAACCAGCCAAAGCCAAATCTTTTGAATTTTAGTCTGCTTTTACTAATATATCCTGTAATCAATAAGGCAGTCAGAAGAAAATGCATGGTTACAAAGTAGTTAACAATTGACGTGAGCGGGTTCTTTTTGTGGTTTGTTTTGTTTTGTTCATGTACCTTGGGCAATATGATGGGATTCTTGGAACCCTGGGTGTGGGCAAATATATGTTTGATTATCTGAAACCGTTTCCATTAAATTAAGTTGTTCCTTCTACATTCTTATTTTAATTCTTCTGTCCTGTATATGGATAATGGTGCTGTGAATAGTTAGCAATATTTTTTTCAGCTTTTTCCTTAATATTCAATGAGGTTCACTTGTAGCATTTCAACAGGAAAAAAAGGAGAAAATACAGAATGCAAACACTTGAATTAATGCTTTGCTTTTCTTTCAAGAGGAAAGAATGACCACACTTCTCTTGTTCATGTATTTCACAGCCACCATCAATCGTCACCCACACTTTACTGTTAATTTCGTTTGTTTGAGGGAGAACACTGGCATTTAAATAATGCTTCTGTCTGCCCTGGGTGATGCTGAGGGGCTGTGCCCGGTTTGCTCGAGATCTGTAGGACAGTATGTGTGTGCTGTGGTACAAGACAGGCATGTAGGAGTTGCAGACACTTGGCTTTGCTGTGTTGGTACCCTATGCATGGACAGAATATTAGAGCTGATTAATACAGGCAATTAAAATAGTGTGCTTCGTACTAATGCAGATGTAATAACTGATGTCTTTGGTATACGATGTATGAATGGTTGGACAAAAGCGAGAGAAATGCACCTTTTCAAGTTCACATGAAACAAAAAGTTATAACTCACATAATTTACAATAGATTTAAATAAACTACATTTAGGATTATGAAGATTTACAGACATTTAATCAAGTGAATGATTTTAATTTGTAAAGACCCTTCTGTGTCCCTGAACTATGTTCCACTAACTTGAAGACATGCTACAGTAAACACATATATTTGGCTTCTTCATTCTGGCTATATCTTATATAAAGATGAAACCAAAGAACAATAAATTAGCATCATAATTGTCTACAGTGAAAACTATCATATACAATATAAATAAACTATTCAAAAGCCAGCAATCTTCATGAAAAAAATTAAAGTATTAGGATTTTATACAGTTTCTACAAGTGATTGTGCAGCCAATAATCTCAAAAATTAAAGTCAAAATGAAATACCCCTATTGATTTTAGTGTCTCACGACATACAGTAATTAAGTACTGGTAAAATAATTACCAATTTAAAAGAAATAATAAGGAAATCACTGCTCTGCAATTTTATCACAGTTTTTTCCCCACAGGACCTAAAGAATGTAAACACTATGTTTTTGTTAATGTTAGAGATTAATACTTTATTTTGAAATGTATGTTGATCTACACCTGCACAGTTACCTTTAAGGGTAATGAAATAAGGCAAGACTTATAACTGTGGCACTACATGTTAATACTGATATCTTCATTTGGACAGAGAGAGAAGCGTTTGTTCTTTTCTAATATTTGTTCTGCAGCAGACTTTGGCCTACATAGACACAGCAGTATCACTCTTCTTTCTTTGCATAAAATAGGTGTATTACCTAACTTTGAAAACAGGAAGTTTCATTAGATATTGGATGTTTGAGTTGAAATTTAGTTTCCAAATTACTGGCAATTTTAAAGATAATTTCTTAAGAAGCTCCATGGCATCATCAGGTCGTACAATTCACTTCTCACTTCTTTTATCAAAAAATTCTTTAAAAAAGAATTATTTTTAGTTTTTTCACATCAATATATGGTGTCCTAATTTCTGTTTTCTTGTCAAAGAAAGTGTTGTTTGGGATGGCTAAAATATCTCCATTTCCTTTATTTGGAAACAGCCATGCATATATAGTGGAGCTATCTTTCAGCTGCTGCCCTGGTTGAGTATGCAGTTGAATCGGCTAATTTACTTTGGAATATTTCCTTAGCTACTTAACAGCTATCTGATGAGAGCAGTAGGAGAGGGATACTGCCTGGTAGAACAACATGAACACGTGACAAAACAAACTTCAGAACACAGTTAAGAATGCCAAGCTAACTGGGTACCAGACTCTTCCTCAGAGCAGTTTGCAGGCCCCACAGGCAGGCCCAGCCTCTGAGGCTTTGGTGGCCACACCACACAGCACGTGGCCCGGGCCAGCTCTCTCTTACAGCTTGTTGAATAGATGCCACATTATTTAGCACAGAAGTAGTGTTGGGTCCTTGTAAGGGTGACAGAAGATGCTGTAGATGCAGTTTTACATCTGTTGTAACTGTTTTACAAGTCCTTCTATGCAGTGAGGGAATTTAGTGCACTCAAATTCCCTACTGTCTTAGCTCAATAATACAGATCAGTTTTTATTCACCTAGGTTTCTTCATGTTGGCAATCAGCAGAGTTAAATATACAAGGATCATTCTGTCCTTTTTCATGTTGACATTGGTGATGGTATCCATTTGGAAAGTTCACTCCAGTATAAAGTCCTATATAGATTCCTTTGGGGATGTGTAGCATATGATTCACAGTTTGCAATACAAATACCCTGATACATCACTTATTTACTATTAGTATTTGATTATTATACCATTTTGCAAAGTCTTAAAACCACATTTTAATTAGTGTTGCTTGGAGCAGTTCAGAATAATTTCTTTTCCTTGAAAGCAGAAGCTCTAGTGGGTATAATTTATGCTCTCTTTGCATGCAGCATCTCAATGAGAAGGTTATTACACGGCACATCCCCGTTCAGGTGTTTGTAATAGAGGTATTCTTCGGCCTGCATACTGATGGCCCGGATTTCTGGTAGTCGCAGGAGAAGCTGCCCAAATTTGTCTGTTTGCTGTGGATAATTACACATTGTGTAGTCTAGCAGAGCAGCATTCACTTGTTCCTGAACACCTTCCACAAGCTGGAAGTTCTCGAGATTTTTGACATCTGAATGATAATAAAAGAAAAATGTAACAATTCAGTTGCATTTTAATTCCTGTTTATGAAGGCAGTGTTTCACTAAATGTTTTTTTCTGCCTCCTAACAAAAGCATGCTTTACAAGCTGCTGAATATTCAGTGAGCCCTTTTGCCAACTTTCCTGGGAAAATGATCACAAAAGAGCTTTAGTGGAGTGTCTTGTTGAAATTCTGCATATACCTCAAATCAATTAGACACCAATGGAGTCTGAGCAAGGTCAGCTCTTTTCATAGCTAACAAAAAGAAAGGTTGAAGATTCCTAAAGTAGAAGACCATAATATATTGCTAGCAAACGACTCCCAAGAGGAAGCCCTATCTTTAACCCACTATGTTACACAATTCATGTAATTCTGTATTAATTTTTCTGACCCAAGGTGAAATCTGTGTCCAGAGTACGATGTAGTTAATTCTAATAAAAAGTGACAGTGTTCTTGTTTCTGTTTGACATTTTCTAAATGATTCTGAAAGCCTTTGACTTGTCTAGCCTATGTTAATGAACCATCTGGTACACTCCAGTGACTGCCAAAATAATATTCCCTACTAGAAACTCTCTAAAATATATATTTCACTGACTAATGATCTTTATAAAATGAAATCATTGTCCTTTGGGTGGAATACTAGATAAGAATGGTGCCCTTTAACCTGCATATGGTTTCTGAAATCCAACACTGATTTTTTTTTTTTTCTGGTATTGGACAACAGGGCATTTACATCAGCACAGCAGGTACAGTTTGTTCACTCTGCCTCTGTTTGATTATCTTCTGTTCCTATACAACAAGTTTGAGATCTGGAAATGCTGGTCAGAGATAAATGCCAGTATATTATCTCCTCATTGTTTACTCCCCTGTGTAAAAACCACTCGGATGGAATTGTCTTTTAACATGTCTGGTGAATGCAGAAGTTATTCTAAAGCTTGCAAATTAGAGTACTGCTCTAATGCAGGAAGAGGGAACTGATTAAAGTGCACTTGCTGGGAGAGCTTGTTTTGGTTGTGTTTGATCATTTTTATTATCAGTAAAGTACTGTAGCACTTTCTTGTAAGGCTAAAGCATGGTGCTACTGGGGATAACTATGCTGCTAATTCACTTTCTGTAGAGACAAATCTGCTCCATCTGTGGATATTCTTGGAGCCTAGGAGATGGAGAATTTGGCAGAATTTGGTTCATTGTAAATGCCAGCCTTTGATTGTGGGGAAATGAGTGTTTTCCTTTGCAAAACAGGAACACACGTTGGTCACCCGATCCATCAGGAGCTGGGGGGCTGTGTAAATTGGATCTCACTGCAGCTTTTCCTAGAAGTGCTTTAAGCAGAGCAAATAACTTTGTGCTGGAACATGAGAGAAATTGTTGGAGGAGGCAAACAGTGTCTTTAGAGCACGGGGATAGGAAAGCTGCTGCAGGTCCCGATGGCAGCATGCACAGTCCCCAGAGCCCGAGCTCCAGGCTCTGAGCAGGAGCCCCTCTGGAAAGTGCTGGCTGCCAGCTGCACCTTGGGTTCCCTCTTGCATGAGCCGAGGCCAGTGTTTCCTGTTGGGGTTGTTACTGCCTGCCTCTTTCCTGTCCCAGATTCACTGTGGAAATGAAGCGAGTGACTCCTGGATTTGTGCTGCTTGTTTGGGAACTGGGGACATAACGTGCACCAGAATTTTGCTAGCTGACTTCAGGAACTCCCAGTAATACTTAAATTATGATGGCGTCCAACAAGAATCATCTGAACTTTATGTTATCCCAAGTGAAGAGACTGGAAACTTCAAAGCTGCTATGCCTGGTCCCTTAGCTATACAAACTCATTTATCCAAAGTCTTTTTGCCAGTGTCTCTGGAGATCTTTGTATAATCATGTTTTCATGTATTACACTGGACATTTTCTCACACAAAATATAGCTATTTGTTATTTTTTGTACCTACAGAAAACTCCCGAGATATTTTGTAGCTAGTGTAACCTGGTTTAAAAATTGTGTGTTCTAAGCATATTTTTATAAAGTTAAGAAAGAAACAGTATAAGCTATCACAATTAATTTAAATAGGTTATTTCAGATGCAAAATATAATTATGAATGAATTGCTAGAACATAAAAATTCCCACAGAAGACAGGGATTATGCTGAAGATTAAACTGTTAAACAGCAAGGTAAAATATATGATGATTTCAGAATCAGTATTTGGAACTTTTTTACCTCGATAAAAATAACTTTAAAAGTCAGGAAGTTTTACAAACTCTTAGCTGATTCAACCCCCTTTAAATTCAAAGGGCATCTTTCTGTTGCTGTCTGTCTGTTTAAGAGATTGTGCTGGCTTCTTCGAAAACCAGGTTCATTATTCTTTTTACCCTCTGTTTAAATGTTGTTGCATGGATTATATATTTATTGAAAATCACAAGATAAACTTTTACAGAGATTAAGAAGAAACCAAATCTGGGAATTGCAAATTTTGAATATTTTTCTACAAAAGTAGCAACTTTAATATATGTTTTAGAGATGCCTTCTGTTTTTAGCTGTATTGATGCCATACTCCAAGTCAAGTGGAAGCACAATGTTTTGTCTGTATTACCCCCGAAGACAGAATCAGTGGTTTCTGGCAGGGGCTGCACCAGTGCAGTGTGAGGTGTGCCTGTACACCCGTCAGCTACGTGGCCTCAGGGAGTCCCATGGGCTTTGCAGAACTAAAGGGGAAGGTCTGTGCTGTTTTCTCACCTCATCTCAGTGGACAGTTCCTTAAATACTCACATGTGGCAACGTAAGCACTGCAGGCAAGATGTAAAAACAAGTCCAACTGATACTAACAGTGAACAAAAAGTAGTTCTGGGGCTTCTATGCCACAGTCAGTTTGGGGAAATACTTTTAATGTCTTTCCTTTAAACAAATTCTTGCTATTTGTGGTGAGGCTCAGTGCTTGTAAACAACATGTTATTAGTTAACCAGTTAAAATATGTAGATTTTTCCAGACTTTCTATACTGAACCATAGACAGTCCAAGTAATCAGAGTTTAGGACATCACTACACAATTCATCTGTGTGTAGATCTCTCCAGGACTGCAATTTCAATATTAGGGATGTAGAGGCAACCTGATTTGGGATAAGTCTTCGTGAAGTAACCAAAATCTCTGCATGTGACTTTCGATATGTGCTCTTATCTCATATACATTAACAGTGAATGTTGCAGTAAAGCAAATGAAACAATCTGAACAGAGAGAAGTCAAAGGATACATCCTGAGAGCACTGTGTAAAGCTCCACTGTCATCCCTCAAGCTCTCCTGGGATATTGATATATTGGCAAAAATAGGTTTGCTGAACCCACAGTTGCAAGAAAAATTATGGTTTTTTTTGTTTTTTGGTTTTTTTTGGTTTTTTTTTTGAGAGAGAATTATGAACTCTAGCTCTGCTAAAGATGAGTAATAACAGAAGAAAACAGGTGAATATTAAGCTATTTCCAGTAACTCCAAGTTATGCAGGTAGAACAAGAAAAGGTACAGTTTTCACTGGTGGTACTTAGTGTTAGCTGGCAGGGATACAATGAGATTAAATAATAACTTTGGGGTTTAAGTAGATGGTTTTCCTGTGGTTTGAGTTTGGTTTTGTGCTCCGTATTTATTATGTACCTCTGGCTAAACAGATTTAGTTTTACAAGTATTTCCTTTGACTGCTAAGGAGTTAACTTGGTGAGACAACAAGCAATGCTGGTGTAACTGCTGAAGGCAGTCGTGTACAATGAGCGTGAAATCTGCTACTGATGTGTACAGCACAACATCCCTTATGCTTTCACATAATTCCTCATTCCTGGTTTTTTTTTTTTAACTGGAATGTCTCTTATCAATCTTTACATCGGTTAGTAACAATTTAAAGTACACATGTTTAAGCTTAATGCAAGAGATCATTTTCTGAAGTTTAGATCTTGTAAATTAAAAGAGTAGGAGTAGGTCCCCCCCTCCCACCCACACACCCTTTAAATCCTAGCAGCTAGAAAAAGTGTTTTGTGTTGCTACAGTAAGTATCAGTCTCTTAGCTCTTCTACTTTATTCACTCAGGGACTAATTACCAACTTTTTACATGAAACAGCCTTACTGTGAGCTCACAGTGGGGCGTGCATCTTTTTCTATCCTTATTGAAAAGTAAACCCTTAGGTCTTCTGGAATATATTATATGTTGTACAAGAAATAGCAATTGCTTTTCTGTCAAACAAAGAATTTTTGTTCTCTATAGCTTACTTTTGACGATTAAGACAAAAACAGTATTATAGTGTGTCAGGACCTGCTCTGCAGTCACAGTAAAGATCTTCCAGTATTCCCAGATATCCCCTCATTTTGGTTATTTTCTACATCTGCCATATAGCTGTGTGTTAAGCTGAAACTGCATACAACATTCAGCCCAAGAAGAACACTTTTGCATATTTTCCCCCAAAATGGGTCTGGTCTTTAGAGGGGAAGAATATTTAGGTTTCAGAGAGATTTTCTCCCTCTCATATTCCAAACATGAAATACTGAAAATTTGGGGGCGTACTAATCTATTGAGAGTCTCCTTTGGTCTGGGAATTTTGAAAAGAAAAATGAAACAGAATGAGAGATTTAACTTTGAAAAATAGTAACTCCTTAGGAGCACTAAACATTTCCCAGAGAAAGCTTGTTGAATTTTACTGCTCATGTCTTTTATTCGATGCTGTTTCTACATGAAGCAATAAAAAGATGTGAACACAGCTCAGCTGCCTCTCTCCCTTTTGCACCATTGCAAGGATGAAATAAGATTTTAGGCCTCTCCATGGGAAAGAGGATTTCTCCCTTTCACAAGGCTGCTTCCAGTCTCATGGATACTCCAGGCACTGGGGCTTGTTACCAGCCCAGGCCTGAGCTTCCTCATCCTGAAGGGGCTGATGAGCCCCATCATTTAAGGACTTTATTTTGAAACCCAATGCCTCTAACACTTAGCAGCTCTTTGGAATGACTGATTAGCTCATAGATAAACTGAGGTATCTTCCAACCTCTGCCGAAGGTGGTACTGGCCAGGATGGCCTTCAGACTTGCCCTCTGAGAGGTCTGCCTATTCTTCCCAGCCGTGCTGCATGGCTTGAGAAACAGCATTGCTTCTGCCTAGAAAGATTCTGTTTTATCAGGGAAAGCACCAACGTCCCTCCTCACATGGCTGGGGTTCTCATCAGGGGGTTTAGTGTGAGGCCAATTCCCATTTGAGCTTGAAGATGGAATATGTTAGTTCTGATTAAGGTTGTTAGCCCAGAGTAGTTCAAAGAAGGGGAATTAACCAGGACTGAGGTAATGGTACTGAACCTCCCTCCATCTGAACAGTTTTTTACTATTTTTTTCCTACTTTCTGCTAGCCCTGCAAAATTTGTGTGTTACAGGACTCATAATACAGGTAGATTTTTGACATGCGCTAAAATTTTTTTTGAAGGCAAGTGTAGTAATGGTTGATAAAGTGCGAATCTCTGAAAATTATCCACAATTCCCTTCATTGAAACTGAGGGCAACAGCAGCAGTTCCATATAGCACATCTGTCATGAAGGCAGATGCATGCCATTCTATAGCTAAGCCTTCTTGATAGACAAAATGCTATAATGAAGGAAGATTTATGGTAAAGATAATCTCCTCACTGCAAAATTCCCCTCAATTTTATTACAGCAGGACCGTGCTGAATATTATTCACTTAGAAGTCATGGGAAACAATTCTTGATAGATATTTGTTAATCAGTGATAAGCTGCATATATTTAGCACTTTCCAAACTTTGAAAAGCCTCAACACTGTAAGAACAACAAGCACTTTTCTTAAGGCTCCCAAGTCCAAACTTCATGTGTAGAAAACTTTTCCTGTCTTTAGGATTCTTTTTTGGCATTGGCTAAGCTGTCTGTAACAGTGCAACAGTTGATCTCTGACTATTTATTAGGGTCATAAAGTAATTTTCATTTTCAGTTGAACGTAACATCTGATAAAGGGCACATTGTTTTTAATTAAATTCTTCTGTAGCAGAATGTTTCATTCATGCCCAAGTATTGGGCAAGACTATATATTTTTAAAGTGAGAATAAGATACTTATAATAACAAGCTGTAATTCTTAGTCTGGATCCTATTTCTCTCCCTCAGTTTTCAGTCTTGATGGACTTTTGGTTGTTTTCAGAACAACTCAGACTCAACTAAAACATTTTCATATTGCTTTATAGTGGTAGCTTCTTTCTAAGGCTACTTAAAATATTGAAGCCTATTTTTCTCTTCTAAAAAGACTGGAAAATGATGGATTCTTACTGAGAAGTTCCTGATGTCTCTTAAGAATCATGCTTATTGACGTTTGTGAGTAATTTTATAATTGCTTTTGCCACTGTTAGCACTGCAGTGGGAAGAGAGATATGGGGAAATAAATTCAATTCCTCTCCTTGTGTGACTGTAGAAGTAGGTTACTACATTTCAATTGTTTTTTTTCTTACAGTCCCAGTAAAGACAAAGGGCAAAGCTTAATTTGATTTCTTGAATCTTTATGACTGGTGTAATTACTGAGTCATCACTCAGAAAAATAAAACAGCTTGACTTTCAGCAGCTCGGGCTGCATTTACTCTTTTGGAAGTTAAACAAACAAACAAAATCTCCACTCACTTCTTGTCCCAACACCCCAGGAACCAACATCCTTATTACTTGCAAATGAGGCATACGTGATATGGAGGTTATTGAAGCACAATAAAACAAGATCCTGCCAGGCCTCTGATGGAAGAGTTGCTCACAGGTCCTGTCCCAAAGTCCACAGCCAGCTACACCCTTAAATACAAAGTCCAGCATTTCTCACTGCAGCTCGGGAGGGAAAAATACATCCAGCTACAGCCACACAGCCAGGGGTGGTAGAGCCAATGGGGATGAAACTATGGCCCAGCCCACAAGATGTGGGGACAGACCACAGACCACAGCCCCAAGCAATGGTTCCACAAGCACTTCATCTTGGCCATGCTTAAACTCCACTATTACCTCACTTTCTTTCACTTTCTAAAGCTCCCTCCCTGCCTGAGTTCTGTCCCTGCTGAAGTCCCAGCCTGGCTCCTGCCCTGTGGGTCAGCAGTGAAATGTGTTGTCTCTTGCTCATCTGGGACTGAGGGCAGCCCATCTATTGCCCAAAGCTTTATTAGGTAGGTATTTTAATCCATGCTGAAGCATTCACTGATAGGATTATGTTCCACATAAAAGAGTAGCTGCTGCTTTCTATGAAGACATGACCGAGGAAGAGGAATTTGGAGAGCAGTTGCTCTGTTGTGTCTTCAAGGAAATTCCCCAAACAACTGGAGTCTCTCACCATGACAATGGGTGGTCTCTGCTATTGGCTGCTACAGGCTGTTCTCAGTGAACCTGTGCTCCAATGTTCAGGTTGAAGCTCTGCAGGTGCACTGAAAAAATTAACCCTATGTGATTTACTGCCTGCCTTTGTAGGCTGGTGGAAAGGGAACCTGCCTGGGCTGATGTGGCTTTCTGGTTCCTGCTTCCAGACTTGTTTGTGTGTTCGATCTAGTGACCGCTTAAGGTAAATGACAGATCGATCCTAGAAAAAATGTCTCAATCTAAGTCTCTCTTTTCCAGGAAAAAAATATGTAACCACTGTTTTGTGGAGGCATGGTCATATTTGTGTCCCAGCACACATTGGTGAACTAGGGCAGAAGTGATTTAGTGAAGGTCTTGCAGATAAACCGAGAAAACAAGTGAGTCAAAACTCATTTTTTTCTGAGCTCCTCACCTCATCCCAGGGTCATATTACATGTTTGGGCTATAAATGTTTGCCTTTGAATATTCAGTTAGAATAAGCATAGACAATGAAACTACTGTGCTAATTATCATGCTATCACCAAGCTTTATATATA
>WEKY01002931.1:2685-87423 GCA_013390045.1 Picathartes gymnocephalus | reverse complement strand
TTTTTTTTTTTTTTAAGGAAAGAAGACAGAAGGGTTTTGTTTAAAAAATAAAGGAGGAAGAGAAGTTGTCATTAATTTTTAACTTGCAAAAGTCTGCAGTTAGTTGAAAAGGAAATGCAAAAGAGCTGATTATTCTTGAGATCAAAATATTGGAGGCGTTTTGTCAAGAAAGGCAAATGCAGAGAAACACATTTACTGCAGCTTTTTCCAGTTCCACGGCATCCTGAAAGGGAGCCAAAGGCACGTAAGTAATGAAAGCTCTTTTAAGTGTCTCCTTCTCTCTGCTGCATTTTTGAGGGGTACAACAACCTCTGAATTTTACAGTATGCCTAGTGAATTTTTAACAGAAAAGTTCTTAATTGCTTTGTTCCCTCTTTACTCCCTGGCTCATCTTTTGTAGCTTCATCTGTGGTTTTAATGAATTGTGAGGGTCTTTTTTTCCTGTCTCAAAACAGGGAGGGAGGAAGTACTGCTTGTAAGAGGTGGCCAGCTGGAGCCCAGTGTGCAGTCTGGATGACACTGCTCCCACAGTAACCTCTCAGAAGTGTTCCTCTCTGGAAGATATTTCTATTGTGCAGCATTGTTTTCCAGCACTTCTTTAGGGCATGTGAGTTTGATATCTGCATTTTTCAACCTTGCTGATGACTCCATTCTCTAAAGACACATGGGTCCCAAATGGGATGGTCCTAGAGGAAAGGACTTTCTCAAGGTACCACCCATCCAGCCTGCTTCAACCAGGCTTGAAGAACATTCATCCTGCTTAGGCTGTAGGTTTTCCCCTTTTTTTTTGGTGAAAGGGTTGTCTGTCTTGTCCCAGGCAGTTTGCTGATCTCTATTACACTTTTTGGTATTGGGGAGGAAAGATGCTGTTGTAGTGCCCTTCCCCATTCTGATGTTGAAATCTTTCTCTTTGCTGAGATGAGACTTTCCTTCACTTGGCAAGCAGGGGTGTTATGTAACGTTTATAATACACATCAAACCCTCCCGGTACTGAAGATGATATTAAATGTAGGATTTTCCTTATTAATCTTTAAATAACCTTATAAAGAGGATTCTTAAACTGCTCTTAGTTTGATGGCCACGAGTAAATTAAATTTTCGCAAGCCACATGGACTCTTTTGGGGTTTACTCTTTCAGTTTGTCCCATGCTAAATGGCTCTGCACAGAACCAGGGCAATCCTAGGAACTCCTGCTCTGAAAGGTTCATTCAATCTTGATAGCACCTTTGCCAGAACCTAAGGAATTGCAACTTTCATCCCCCACCCCTTTCCTGCCAGCAGAAGTCATTTGGGACACACTCCAACCCACAATCTTGGGAAAGAGTGGTTCTGCAGGGTCCACTTGTGTCTCCCAATTCAAAATTCCAGCTGGGCCATAAAGTTTGTTTCTGAATTTTCCTTCATTGTTTCATTCCTGTTTGCTTCTGTTTCCTCCCTTTCCACCTCTGGCTTGGCTTTGATCACAGTTCCATGGTTTCTCTTTCCTTCCTGGCCTTTTCCCCCTATTTTTTGGCTTCTATCTCAAGCCCTCAGTCTCTCTCTGTTCCTCTGATCCACAGTAGTGCTGTCCCTTGTTTTCATCAATCACTCCTGGTTGCTGATCTGCCCAGATATCCTCTTCTCTGCTACTCTTCTCTCATCCCTCTTGCAGATCCTTTTTTTCACCTGGCATTTCTTTTCATTGTTCTTGTACAGCATTTCACCTCTCTATTTTAATTCCCTCAAAGGCAGGCATTACTTTTGTTTCTCTTTCAGTGTTCAATCTTGCACAAGCAGCAAAGGGCTAAGAGAAAGAGGGAAATTTGCCATAGTCTACAGTGCCTCTCCAGTAAATGGCCAACACTCATCCATGTATAAACTTTCAGGGAGAAGCCTATGCATCATGGTTCTTTTAGCTAGAAATATGTGAGGCAGTTTTCAGTCTATATATTCTGGTTTTAAAAGTATTTAATAAGTTGTCTGTTACTACTGCAAAGTTAATTTAGTCATTATACTCCTTTGGCAAGTTCGTAACTCAGTGAAACATTTAAGAATATGTTCAAATTATGACTATGGGGTAGTATTACTGGCTTCAAGATTTAGGATATTCATTCACTTATTTGTATTTTATTATATAACCATTTATTCCCATGTTATGCTGGGCACTTGATTAACAAAAGTAGTCACTGATGTTAAAGATTTCTGCCAACAGCAGCTAAAAAGACTCTATGTAATACTGTAATTCCTTTGTTACCTATATAATACATTTGAACTTGCAACTTAAACATCTAAAAATGTTAAGGAATTGTAAAAGTGTTCCAAAAGTAGAGACCCCTAAAAATGTGGGTTATGTCAGGTAATTTTTCCCCCTTACAGAAGGTGTTTAAAAGCCGTCCTTACTAGTATTCTATAAACATATTAGGGAAAAACTGCAGAGCACACTGATTGGGTTATTCGGAAATCCCTACTGTCTCCAGACAAAGGCAACAGTACAGAATACAAATATTGCTTGATACCCATGTTTCTAATTACTTGCAAGATTTGTATCTAACAAATATATGACCTAATTTTCTCTCAAGCATCTAATCCTATTGTTGTTTCAAAACCTTGTTAAATATGCATTTTAGAAAAAAATGACATGAAAAGGAAAAGTACTTACTGAAGATGGTTAATCTTTTTTCCATGGCTTGCAGCTGCTAGACAAGCAGACAACATAACCAAATAATGATCAGATTGAATCAAATTCATGCCTCAAATAATGCCATTGTATTCAACAGTTGCACGAGGAATGAATTTGCAGCATTCATGGCATTTAATTGAATAAAATCAGGACAAATCAACAACAATTATTAACTTTCCTCTATAATTTAGTGTAGTTTATTCAAAAAACTCAATCAGCCATGAAACAGAAGGCTTTCTCTGGGATTCCTGAAAGAATTGTATCATTCACTACTCCTACACCCAGAGCTGAGATGAATGATAAAAATTTTATTTATTAAAAAATATTGGTTTAATTCTGAATTGTTCCTCATAACCCCGACATTTTTATTTCATTTATTTTATATTATGTGCTTTTTCCCCCCAAACCACTGATTGTACATTTCATTAAGACAGATATCTGTAAGACAGACACTGTCCTACTTCCTTTCATACTGCCTGCACTTGTGTGCAGCCTGCATAGGAGGATGGACTAAAACCTATCAGCTCACTGAAAAAGTGTTCTCAGGAGCAAAACATTTTTTATCAAAGTCATCACTCTATATACCATTTAGCATCTGTAAGAAATTTAAGGACTGATTTTTAATTGTTTGGCTTTTTAATTGTTTGGGTTTTGACAGGTAAGTGAAATGAATATGTCTTTGTTTTTGTTTTTCCATAAAGAAATAAAAGCCAGGGCAAAAGAAAAGCCACTTTTTCCTGCATGTGCTAAATACACTTCTAAATAGTCCCTCAAAAAATGAATTGTCAAATTTTTTTGCAAAGTTTTAGACCCTGAAAATACAGCAAGGAACTACTTTCATGCTAAATGATTTATAAAGGAAAGGATCAAGTTTTCTCAAAATTTAATCAAGATATTTTAAATCAGGTTGCTTTTAAAATGATGTTTGTTATGAAATCTGTAGAGATTTCAAACAGTGTTGTTCCAATCTGCCTCTACTCTACAAAGTATCTTTAATACTCTGGATTTCACCACTATTTACAAAGAGATAACTATTGTTTTTGTTTACCAGATTGCATAGTTGAGATATCATTTTAGAGACTTCAAAGTAAGGGAGTGAGAAGCAGAATTAGAGACAAAAGGGTTGATTTCTCTGTTGAGCAATGCTGCATCCATGAAAGGGGAACGTCCCTCATGAGATTATCCTGAAATGAGGTTTTGTCCATATTCATTTGCTTTACTTTCCCAGAGGGTTAAAGTAGAAAAGTGGAATAGCTCTACTAGTGGCAGAGTGGAGTAGCGTGGCTGCTCTGCCTGAGATCCATGGAAGAGTTAAATGTTCCAGGAACAAACTTGCTGTTCAGCTGTTCTGCTGGCCCTCATCCTCTCTAGAAAGAAATGCATCCCTGGTTTCCAAGGCAGTGTGGAAGACACAGCAGTGAGGGACTATATTGGACTGCTGGTAACTGTTCACATTAAGAGTTATCAAATTTGAATTTTTCAAATGCAGAAATTTTTATAAAACCTGAAGTTAGAAGGCATAATAAATTTCAACTTGACTATTTAGGGACAAGAAAGGACCCCTTTAATCATCATTGTTACCTCTTTCAGTCTTCTGCTCAATGCAAGCCATAAGCTTTCATCCAGCAGTTGGGCATCAAGACTGTAACTTTTGACTGAGCTCTATAATAATAATTTAGAGAAGCACCATCTTGACTTCAGATTTAAGGAAGTAGAGCTTTCATTATATCCAGAGATGAGATCTTCCAAAAGACAGTGATGCTCATCTTTATATTTGTGTATTTCTAGTGGAATTTATCCCAAACCAATAGTACAGAGCTAACTTCTGTGGGATGTGCACAGGGGACAATGTTTAGCTGATTAAACTTTTAACAGATACCCCATTACTTCAGCAGATCACATCTCAGTGACCGCAGCATTTCATCCTCTGGCCATGACAAACAGTGCTGCCAAGGTACCCTTCCTATGTCATTGCTTTCCTGTCCTGGCAACTTTCCTTTCCTTGCTACATTCACTTTCAAGGCCTTGTGGCTGTTCCTGCCTTACCTGTCATCAGCCATGCAGTGTCACAAGGTCATCGCCTGCCCTGGACTTGCCTGGAATGCCATCTCCATTTCTCACCCACCACTTTTCCAGATAAAGTCCTTTTCCACTTTCTCCTTTCTGCCTCACATTTAATATGCCAGATCTATTTATCCACCTTCTTCATTCCCTACCCAAACGTTTTGTAGTGACATCTGAGGGAAGCCTGGGCTGTGGGTGTGCTGGGGCTGTGCCTGTGATCCCTGCGTTGTCTGCCAATCAACACCTGTTCATCAGCACATCTGGAGATTGTGTACTTTAAAGGAGCATTTAAAAATGTCACCTGCCATTAAGGATTCCTCATCATAAAATTAGGAAATGTTCCTATTGATAAGTTTGTTACAGTGAAAGGATCATCCTAGCTAGATGTCTCATTCTCCATTCCTTGGGTTCACTCCCAGGCACTCTGCAGATGAGACAGTCATTTCAAAAAGTCAGTTTGAAATGCTGCAAAAAACCAATCAAGAATCCAAGGCAGCAATTTTTTTGTCAGAAATTGGTATGTGGAAAAAGGTACTTAAATCTTGATTTTATCTATTAGTCAGCTGTCAGCTAGTAATAAATTATATTTAGTTCCTCCCTTGTTATAAATACATATTGATTAGTTTTAAACTCTGAACTTCAGAATGAGTTATATCTGGTCATTGCTAAACTGTTCTCTCCACTAAGAAAAATATCCCCAGCACCTATTATACTTCACTTAATTAAGGCAAGCATTAGCTCTATGTACCTTTATTTGCTTCTGCCAATATTGAAAATATTGTAAATATTGAGCAGTCACATCTGTTGAATACTAATTCCTCCTTCCTGAATTCCAAATGATTACATAAAGTTTAAGAAGTGTTTCTTTGCCAGTATTAGCCTCCAGTGCATACTCTGGTTGGACATTAGGGTTGAGACAGCCTGAACCTGACAGGTATGCAGGAAGTATTTTTCTAAATTCAGATGTAATGTGGGCAAGCATGAAAGCCATTCCAGAGTGCTCTACAGAACCCCTCGACTGCTGGTTTACTGGTTTTTAACAGGTGCAATTGTACAGATGTACTTGGGTAAGAGAATGGATGAATCTAAGAAAACTGCTAATGGATTTATTAAAACCACCTTGTAATGACAGCCCTACTAAACACATGTATTATAAAAAACACGTACATAAAAAGACCTATAAAAATAGTTGTACATTTACAAACTCCCAAAAGTAAAAACAGCGAGAGTGACCACTTTGAAGATGGCATTAAATCCTAAGTACTGTTTGTCCCTGTGAGTGAGAAGTGGACACATTTGTAATGACAAGTCCACACCTGGCTAAATTCTCCATTAGTGGCTTGCACTGGCTTGCCAAGGAAGAGTGTCATGTAATACTTCTTGCTTCAAATTCACAGCACCTACTTCATCTTTATCTGCAATCAAGATCTACATGCAAAGTTTGCTAGGTTATATCTTTATATCTGTAGTATACTTAGTTATCTATAATCCTGCATGAATTGATTCTTATCTAATTTTCTGGTCTTCTTTCCTGTTTTCCTTTTGGTTTGATAAAACCTCCTGCCTCACTAATTCCTTCATTTCATTCTCATATTATATTTGTTTGTGTGCTGTTACATATCATAATTACTACAAAAATTTAGTCAACATTCCCTGTTATATTACCTCCAGCTGTTGCTTATACTCTTATTTTCCTGGCTGCATACATGACATCCCTAATTAAACCCTCAGCAAAGTTATGGAAGTGAAAGTATTTACAGCCTCATGTTTCATCATAGTTTGCTGCTGCATTTTTAAAAAATCTTTTCTGTGTGTTTACATTGCAAGCTCCCCAAGGCAGAGATTCTGCTGGTCTATAAATCTAATATAACAATGAATAGAACAATGTTGTTACATAAAGTACATTAAAAAGTGTAATAGCTATATTTTTCAGTTGCAGATTGTTGTGTAACTGCCTTGATGGGAGTCACTGGCACCAGGTGAAATGGAGCACAGGCAGATTTTGTGCTGCTGCTGCTCCCTGAGTGCACATTTGGAGGAAACTCCGTCTAGTCTTGTGACTGCTGGGGGTAGAGTCTGCCTTGAATATTCTTCATTTCAGCCCGTTTCATCTGCATTAGGATATTAACAGGCACATTTCTTGTCCATATGTGCCAGTGGTGGGGCCTAGGACTTCAAATACCTCCTCTTATCTCAGCTCTGACACTTTACAGAGACTAAAAGCAAGGAAAGATTCCTTTTCTAATATTCCTCTTAACTTGCTAACATTCCTCTCATTTTAACAGAAAGGAGAACGGAGTATTGCAGATCTAAATGAATTTCTGCTGAATATTCTGCTTAAGTAAGACTGTGGTTTTTAAAAAATCTGAGTTCTTTTTCTGCTGTTTTTTTTCCTGTCGCTTAAGCAAGAACCCATTTTTGATGTCCACCATGATTAAATGTTTATTATTTTTACTGGACCCTCCTGTCTCACGTTAAGTGGGATGTGAGATCAATAGTGGCTCTGCAATTATTTGTCCATTGATAAAGGCTTCATTTCTCAAATGAAGTACATTTATCTGTGTCCTGACAGTGATAAGGGAGCAGTACCAGTCAGCTGCTGCCCAGTCCAGCATTTAGCTCCACAGCCGGACAAGTGCCTGGACATCAGTCAAATGATGTCTAACTTTTTCCTATTGGCATTTCACTTTACAAACTGCTCTGATGGGAGTTTGAAAAATCGTCCTTGCTGAGTTCACGTAATAAAAACTAGCAGGACAAATGGGAAGTTTTAGTAAAGAGAAAACAAAGGCTGATATCAGGTTAAATGACCAGTCTGTAAAGCTACTGGATGGTAAAATGAAGATGACAGAAAATATCCCATTTAAGGCACTCATTTGGTTCTTCAAGCATTATTTAAATGTAGTCATTTCTCAAATGTAATTATGGAAAATTTCTTTTGATTTTTATTTTGTGATAGGAAGCACATTTTGACTTCAATAAAAAAAGACTGAAATTCTCTTGGCTTTAGTGAGGTCAAAATTGCATCACCCAGTGGAGCATCTGAATCTATTTCAGCCCCAGAATTAGACAATTCAACAGCACATGTGGGGTGAATTGTTTGGTTTTGTTTATTTGTTTTATTTCTAGTTCTGATTTATGACAAGGAGAGAAAGGAATTTCCAAGCTAATGTCAGATGTGGTAATGCAAATTCAAAAAGCTTGGTAGACTAACACATTTGCTTTTTGTATCTGTAATATTTCTTGATACAAGCCAGCAATTATTAAAGACAAATAATTTGTATTTAGTTTTCGGGCTACTTTTTGACAATGTGTAATGTGGGCTGCACTTGTTATATGCCATAAAAAAAATTATATGTATTTTTACTCTGGGATTAAGGTAAAGAATTCACATTATCCTCAATTTGGCTAATTTTCAGAAAGCTAGAGATGTTTATTGTATTTGGTGGTAAGTCTGATGAACAGTTACAGAACTGTGTGATCAGCATCTTTCTCAGATGTTCACATTCCATGCATTGGACACAAGTTCCTTCAGTAGTGCTGAAAGTAGGTTTAACACTCAAGTCAGTCACAGATGTCTTTATTCTTTCCCATTTTTGCAATTTGTGCCTGGCCATTAACTTTCCATCAACTGTGTGATTACAGTTGCTGCATTATCACATCCATGTTGGTTCTTTTTCATTGGAGGAAATCTGTCAAATGCAGCTAAGAAGTCAAGAAATCCATACTTGCATATCTCTTGAGCTACTGTTTTTTTCTTTTTTTTAATCCACCTATGTTTAGATTGGAAAAAAATTGGCTGACATACCTGAGTTAAATTGTGGTTTGACATACTGATTTTCTTCACTCCCTTAGGTGGAATTAAGGGGAGAATATCTCTATATGTGAAATCACAGAAACGATGCCCCAGAAAACAGACATGTTTTGGGGTTTGCACGTATAATGTAAACATCAGTCAAAGAAGGGTTGGCAAGGGTCACTGCAATGAAAGACTTTTATGTACAGAGAGGTAAGAACTACCTACTGGTAAAGACACTTGCTCTTTGCAACTGAGAGAGGGAATTTAAAAACTATGTAGCTCTACACGTATAAATATTCTTTAACACGGAACTAAAGATATGTCACACTTAAGAGACTATTTACCGCACTATTCTGCCTTATTGAATAATTGCTGGGTCAACTGTACCACTGTGTATTGGCAGTGTTGGCCAGAGGGTCCCAGACAGAGCAGGTGGCCCTGGGGGAAGGAGCTGAGCTGCTGTGCCTGGGGTCCCACTGGCTGAGGCGGGGCTGTGCAGTCTCACTGCAGGAGGAGCTGTGCACTGCCAGCCACAACAGCTACAGTTCATATGCACCTGGCTAAGCCTCAGCAGCATCTGCTTTAATGCTGCCAAAAATCAAAAGGATTTTCCTGTATAAGCCCCTTGGAACTCCTCATGAGTAGATAACGAACAATTACCTCCTTCATTTAAAATCTAGTAAAACTGCTATGATTTAATTTCTATTTTGAAAAATTATCCTAAGTGCTTTGGGTTTTGAACATGGTTATACTGTTAGTTTACTAAGATAATCACTTCAGGAATGCTAAGAAAAAAGGCAGAGACCAAGTTCCTTGCCCTAAAGGAGACTGCTGTCTTGTGGAGAGACAGACAGGATGGTACAGCCTGAATAACAAACAGCTTTACAAGGCAGTCTCATTATAAAGAAACAGTTATAAAGAAACAAACAGCTTCTTCTCAATAAATTAATTCTGAAGATTATTGACTTCATATTGCCTTTGAGAGGCTTTATATTAGACATTTATTTTTCAATTAAGCACTGGACTAAAGAACAAGAGTAAAAGGTTTTATTGGCTTGGTTAGCACTCATATGAACAGCCTCAGAAATGTAAAAAGGCTATGTCTTGAAGCACTTTTTATTCCATTAAACATTACAGGGCCAGGTTGTCAACAGCTGAGGTTTCTGAATTTTTTTTTTTTATTAAGTGATACATTATTGACATTACAGACCAGTTTTCTGTTGAGATGCCTAAGAGATGTAGATATGTGCCAAATGGACCTAGATACTTAGGTACAATAATTGCTCCCAGTTATTTATGTAGAATTTGATGCTTAGCGAATTCTGACAGCCCTGGTGAATGCCTACCAGCACTGTTAGACACTTCAATGTCTTCTAAACCTGACTTGCTCTTAGGCTGTGAGGTGTCTTATTAATTTCAGCTACATGATTCTTTCATTCTTTTGGGCACAACCTTAAGTGCTTAGCTGGAAAGGGTATCTGTGTTTTTCATTTCAGTCTTGTCATCATTCTCCTTAAATATTTGCGTCTTGTCCTGTCAGGTGGTAATATCTTTACATTTTACTCTTTGCAGAGTAACATCTAGCTCTGACTACTAGCAAATGGAATTCTGTAGTATGGTAAATAATGAACTAATCGATGTCAAAGGTGTCGAACTTGTCACAAGAGATGTGACTACAAGGTTCCTATTAGCAGCAAAATTATCTCTTTTTATAGCAGCATAAATGAGAGAAAAACTGGGTAACCTGGCTTGGTTCAAGTTTGCAGGTTATTCCTGCCCAAGTGCTTCGGAAGTTGAGCACAGTACCTGGCAGAATTAGAAGAGCTAGAGGTGTGAGAATGATTCCTAAATAAGTGCAAAGTATCAGAACAGCTGATGAAAATCATTAAATAAAGAACCACTTAAATGTGAGAATTTTCCAAATGCACTTCATTTATTCAGTTAATTTAAAATGTTTCTGAACTGACATGAATTCTCTAAATATTTTATCAGAAGAAAGCTACAGGCTCTATTTATGCTACTGTATAATGACTGAAAAACCTACTTATTAGGAATTAGGAAATATGTATTCTTGTTATCCATCAGATTAATTCATAAAACATAATTTCTCCAACAGATGCTTTGCTTTCACTTCTCTGAATCTAAGATATTCAAGCAATGAAGCCCTGAATACAAAATGTTAATAGTTACCAAGGAAATCTATCATCCTTCCTAGGATTCAAAATGGACATACCTCAGAACAATCCATTCTGTTAGCATCATTCTAATTTCATTCTAATTTGTAAAATAATTATTTTCTATCTTCTGCATATTCTGTCCCTGTACCTCTGAAGTATTAGTCTTTTATGTTCCCTGCATTTAAAGGAAGCTTTATATAAAATTTTCTCAAGCAGGTTCAAATCCTGTAACACCTAGGAGGGACATAAATTTAAGACTGTAATTGAGGACTACAGGTGATCAAAACTGTCTCTTTTAGTCCACTTGCAATTGTATAACAATAAATTATTTTTAGAATTTTATTCCTTTATAGAATTTTTTTAAACTGAAAATTAAAGGAAAGCATTACTAAATGTCACCACTGCTGATACCTCTTCCATCGTGGTCCTTGGCTCACCTGTTCACCCTCTTTGTAGACAAAAACACCTTTTCAGTAAAACTGGAGGTTTTGCTATGGAAGGTATGGCTGGGTCTGACCTTATTTATGTTTTTAAGTCTTTCCTTTCAACTGTCTGCCAGAAAAAAAAAAAAAAACACTTGGGCAAAGTTCATTTAGACCAGCTTTACAACGAAGTGAAAACTTGAAACAGAGGACAGGCAGAAAATCTCTTCCCATGAAGTCAATAGGAATCCATCTCCCTAAGATCTCTTTTATTCTTGGCAGCAGTGATTTTTCTCAACTGATTTATTGGAGGGCACTGGTTTAACTAATTTGTCTTGCATAGGTATCTTTCCCATTCTGTCCTCTCCACTAGTACAAAACAATCTTCCCTTTAAAGGTTATTTCCTAGCCAGTTCTGTCCTAAAGCTATTATCATTAATTTGCACTTTAGGAGTTCCTTTCACTTTTTAAAAACTATGAGATACATCCCTGATTTATGGATTACAGTGTGACAGCCATCACATGCAAAGAAGATTGTTTATACTTACCACAGATGCCTTTGAATAAGAGGGAAATTTCAACCATATCCCCACTCCATCTGCTTTACATAACTGTATTCAATATCATAGGAGAACATGGCAGTCTGTATTTTCCACTGTTCTTTAGGATGTCTAATAGAATTTTATCCTTGTTCTGGAAAATTCAGTAATCACATACCAAAATACAGAAGGTTTATAATACTCCACTAAATCCCATAGGTTTTAGGAGTAATTTCCATAGAAACAAACTATTAATCCTTATACATAATTTGCCTGCAACTGATAATTAAAAAATTATCCTCAGATTACTGTGAACCACATTAAGCATATTTCAAAATCATGTATTTCACAAAAAATTTTTAAAAAGCAAAATATTTTCAATGTTTTTAGGAAAAACAGTAAGTATGAAGATTAGAGTGTACCTACCTAAACTAAACAGCACCAGGAATTTGAGACAGACAAATTCTCGTAGGTCAAACTGCAGGGAACGAAGCTTTGCTACCAGTTCTTGTGCATGGCTCATAAGATTGTTGAGGGTGGCTCCAGCTTGGGATGCTATTACGGAATAATCCACCTGTAAAAGAGAATTGTATTCCTATCTGGTTGTCATGCTCACACTTTAGGATGTTTCAAGCAATAGTATACAACCAGGATACTCCTGGATATAGAAATCATTCTTAATGATGTTATCAAGTCAAGATGATTTTATATATAAACCAATTTTAACCCAATGGTATATATTGAAAATAACACTAAACCATATATCTTAGTGGTACATGACATCACGCTGAGTGCTGGTTTGTTTATATCAGCTCTTTTTAGAAGCTTTAAATATGAGAGCACCTTATGACACTGGTAGCTGTCCACATCTCAGTTTGTTTTATTCATTTGCTATCTCCTTTTGTTCTAATTATAATCATATAATCCTGCGAAGAACAACTGATGGAGTGAGCTTCATGCCTACCCTGGCAGTATTGCTCCAGAGGGGCACAACCATATCCATAGGAAACACTCCTGTGTCCAGAACTTGGCCAGAAACATCTATTCAGGCCCAGAAATGTCAATGTATTCCCACAGGAAACAGAGGTATCGTGTGGGTGGTTTCTGTTCTCCTCAGCTACACAGAATCCCTGTATTTGCTGGAGTTGATTGGAACTCACTTGTTCTGGCGAGTGCTGCCCTGCAGGGGAAGGAGGGGTGGCAGATGTGTGACAGCCCAGCCGCCCTCGCATTGTCCCCAGCAGTGACGGCAGCGCACAGAGCTCCTTCCCCGGGACACGTGGGGCTGCTCTGGGGTCTGCTGCCCTGGTCATGCTGCCCCTTGCTCTCGGGGCAGGCTGACCTGCCTGGGAGCTTTCCTGGGATACAGAGATCCAACAGAATGCTGGAGTTAATACACTTCTTAAAAACGGGAATATTCACAAGCACAGGATACTTAAGGCCTGTCACTGCTGACTCATCCTTGGGAGATCCTTGAAGCTCGGGCAACCTCCCCAAGCCCAGCATGCTGAAACTGCTCTGGCTGCTGCCAGTCCCATTGTGGGGATGCTTCTGTGCAGGCGGCTGCACCAGCCCCTGCCACTCTGAAGGTGTGCCTGCTTTATCACAGCATGGTGACCGGTGGGGAAGGTACCACGGCCTGTGGGAACCATGGGTACCACAGCCGTGATGGAAAGGTGGAGGGAGGGGCTGGGGTGGCTGGCTCCAGGGCAGGGCAATGGCTTGGCATGGAGCAGGGTGTAACCGCTGTATCAGAAGCAGCAGCTTCAGCTGAAATGCTCAGCTCACTTTTCATCAGAGTGCTCCACATCCCCTGCAAGTGGCACCATCCCATAGAAATGGCCTGGTGTGCTGCTTGCTCCCCAAAGAACCACTCCTGGCCAACTGGCTGAGACCTAAATGGGTCAGGGACACATTTTCCAAATGCCTTTTCTTGCCTGGATGCTCTGATATTACCAACCACTTTCTCTTGCAGGAGCCTCCAGAACAACAGGGAAATTGCTAACCATACTTCATCTAAGTGAAGTCTGGCTGTAAATTAAGACTAAGCACAATGGTAAGTGCTTATTTTGGGTTAGTCATTTGTTTAATGGTATCAGTCCTCTTAGCCCATCTCTAAGATTTCCCCTAATAAGTAGCTAATAAAGAATGGACAGGTATGACCACAGGAAACAAACCAATACTGCAAAATTTTATTTTTCCAGCCTCTGATCCCTTAAAACCTGTTTTTTTTAAAAAATGTTAAGGAATATGTAGTTTGATTTTTTAAATGTTATTTTATTTTAAAACTATTGAATTGATTTTGCTCAACTATAAACAGCAGTAAAACAAGAACTGTCTTGCACTCCCCCCCTTGACATACTTTTAACATGACAGAATTTCAGCAAGGAAAGATAGAAAGATGATTAAAGAAACTGAAATTAACCTTTCCTGGTAATGACCTCAATATAATCAATAAGTTACTGACTTTTAAAAAGAGATTTCATTTATATGTGCTCTTATTGCTCCCCATAAACTGACTGGAGGCAATTGCACAAGACAAATGAAGTTACACTTTTTCTACAGAGGTTCAAGAACAACAACATTTTGCAGTGCTGGAGTAGTTAAGAGTTGAGCTCATGTTTCAATTAAGTCAATGGATTATGCTGAAGTATCCTGTGAGGTAGGTTTTATTGCTTTCTTTTATACCTGGGGAAACTTGAAGTAGTGACATTAAATTGCTTACTCAGGGCCAAAGATATCTGTGACAAAACTAGGATCTGATCTTTGGAAACCCCAGCCTATCCATCTTTCAAAAACTACTTTCTAGTTCATCTCTTATTTATCACTCTTTCTATAGATGCATTTATGCATATTTCTTTATGTATACTTACATAAATAATAAGAAAAAATAAAGTAACATACTCAATTTTTACTCAAAGATCAATTTCATGTAGTGACATGGTTCAAGTACTCTGTATTGAGAAATTGGTCACATATAAACGTGAAATTCCATAACTTAATTTCCCTTTTGTAATCGTTAAGAGCAGGGGGAAAAAAAGCTCAAAATCCCTTACTGAGCTGCCAATTTGTGGGGAAAATATGCTACTTACTTCATAATAAGAAGTTAAGATGTCTGACTGTCAAGAATATCAGTGGCCTTAGTGCAGCGATTATGCCATAATGCAAAAACCCAGTAGATGCCTGGATCTCCCAGCATCCCTCTACTGGAGAGCTCTCAGGCAACCTGCTCCTCTTTCAGGTGCGTTTAATATTTGCAGCACCAGCAAATTTGTCTGGGAGGCAAGTCCTCATCTGCCACTCACCAGGAACAGGCTGTATTAAATTTTTATATTTATTGACATTTCATTACCATAATTGACTGCAGTTGGTTCTCTAGTAGAAGGCACAGGGCTGCCTCCTAAGCAGGAGAATTGGTCCCTTGAGTAGGATTTGCAATTAAAAACAACGCAGAATGGATTTTTTTTTTAATTGTGTAAATATGATGAGTTGAATTTTCAGCTTTAACTAGAGAATAGTAGGTGTGCAGAAGGCTTTTTTCAAGAGTGAGCAAAATTACGAGTCAGTGGAAAGACGACCCCCAAAGGTGTCAATCAGTTTATACAAAAGCAACTGTGCATGAAAAAGCCTCAGTTAATGTCTGTTCTGAAAAAGTGGTCACATTAAAGACTACATTGTTCTGCTTGCTTGGTCCTTTATGCAGAAATTGATACTAAAATGTGTATTAATTCTTTTACCTTCCAATTCATGATTGAAAGCCCTTTTAAAAGACAAAGATTAAACCAGTTTGGATTTTGTGCAAAATGCTTAATTGCATAGTGAAGTCTTAGCATTTGCTTTATATTGTACATTTTACTTCATATTGTATATTGATTTCATTTGGTTAAATCAAATCCATAACTAAAATATTCTTCCATCCAATTAATACTACTACATTTCACATTGATTTTGATGTTGAAGATGTTGTGTGGCATTTTTGAAAACAGCAGCTTTGTCAAAGTTCCACATAACATAATTTGGAAGTAAAACGATGGGCTAAAGTTATGACTGCACAAAAAGAAGTATGAATTCCTCCTGTACCCTGGGCTAAATAAATGCTGTGGCTGAAGGCCAAAAATAAAGGGAACACCTGTGGTTTTTGTTTTGCAAATGGTGTTTCATGGTAATTAATGGTATTTGAAGACAAATCCCTGGTTTTACTGGGCTCAGATAGTAATTTTTCTGGTGGAATCAGGTGGTAGCTTCTGGTATCAACTCTTCTCTATGCTCACAAAACAGTCTAACACTTAATCATGGAATTAAGTTCCTTTTTTCTTCTAAAATTAAGCAGTGTTTGATTTCTAGAATAAGACTGTGGTATCGTGGGGAAATATTGTGCAGAACTGCATCATCCCTTTCAATGCTTCAGCAAGCTTGAAATAGTCTCCAGAATATGATTAGAGTGATTTTACTTGTTGATGGTGTTGCCAGGTACTGACTATCCCTGAATGCCATTCCTTTCAGCCAGACAGGAGCTGCACAAGTAAGGAATAAAGCCCCTGCTGGCTCTGTGCAGTACCTGTATAATCTAGCAGACAAAGGTAGTTCAAGTTAATAAAAGATTGATTTCATACTGAATTTTGTAAATTAGATTACTGTGTGTTTGGGGTCTGAAGGCAGAGGCAGTGGGTGCTCTATGGGGTGCAACCCTGGCCAGCAGCTCTGGCTGCTGCTTCTGCTGGGGGGCTGCTCCCCCAGGCCCCCCCCTCAGCTACAAACAGCACTGAAAGGCAGGGCTGGCCCACAGGGACCTGCCCTGGGGCATTGAGCCCTGACCCTGCTGGAGTGCATGCTCTGTGGGTGGATGAGTCTCATCTCAGAAACAAGCATTCAGTATATAGCAAACAAGTTCAACTACCATTGCAACCTTTCCACTGTTTCCTGAAATACAGATTTCAGTGGAAACTGCAGTGGTTATTAAAATCATTTAGAGCTTTTCATATCATTCCTTCATTAAAAACAGTATTGCTGTTACATTTCTAAGCAATAAACATGGAAAACACTTTGAAGAGGCACCTACATACAAAAATTGAGGAGATTTCAGCACAGACAAAACCCACAGATATGCTTGTATCTGCTGGTTATCAGGTTTGGATATATTAATTAAAATTGTGTTGACTTATGCAGCATAAGATGCTTGTCATTTTAACATGAGACACAATAATAGAAGATAATGAAGTAAGTTGCCAGTGATCCTTTCCCCTAGGATGATGTTATGGTGCTTGATAATTAACTATAATATGCAAATAGTAACACTCCAAAGTACTGCAGATTACAATAGAATCCATTTCTTTACCAAAGTGTTATAATGTACTTTTGTGAGTTTCTTTATATGGAGATGAGATAATATGAAATCACTGCTGAGTTTGATATTCAGTAAACTTCATCAGAAGACAGAGCATCACTGAAAAAACTTCTGTGAATGTCTGGCTAACATCTCACAAGGCTGTGCTAACTCAAACTGCTTCTTCAGGAGCTTTGAACCATGCAAGTTCATTCCCCATTAAGACCCTCTTATTTTGCACAAATTTCTGCTCTACTGTTTTAAATCCTTTCCCACCAGTGACTGCAGAGCAGTCAAGACTGGATGTGCTCACCTTGGATGCCGTCACTATCGCTACTCCAACAGGAAGCTGGGACAGACTCATGTGGTGCTTTCTTCAAATTGAGTCTCTGAACAACTTGTCTTTCATACTAGGCAAGCTTAAAATCAACTATGGGATTTTACATGAGTTTATGTTGATAAATTATTTCACCAGCATGGGACTGGTTCAGAGGACTAACAAGCTTGAAGAAATGCTGCCAGATTACAGGCAAATAACTTCTGT
This sequence comes from Picathartes gymnocephalus, assembly GCA_013390045.1. Classification (NCBI taxonomy): domain Eukaryota; kingdom Metazoa; phylum Chordata; class Aves; order Passeriformes; family Picathartidae; genus Picathartes; species Picathartes gymnocephalus. The sequence goes on along the minus strand of WEKY01002931.1, from coordinate 69,897 downwards.
TTTCTTTATGGGAGCCCTGTGTACAAAATACAAAAGAAACATGTTTCCCATGAACACAACAGAGTTAGCTTGTGGGAAATGGAAGAGTTCTGCTTTGCAAGGATTCGTGTTGGGTGACATCTTCATGAATTTTTACTGGAAATGGAATTTCAGACTTAAAAGCATAGTGCTGTGATGGTTTCATGGCAACACAGCAAAGCACATGTGAATTGAGATCAGGTTGTTCACAGGTATGTCCATAGCTACTTGAAAGGCTCAAAATATGTAAAAAATATTTGGAAAAACCTGAATTCAGGGCACTTCATGGTTATAACTGAATTTTGATGTGTTTTACCCAGTTTAACTGAGCACGTCTAGTTCATCCCCAAGGAGCAGCCAGCATAATATTTTAATATCTCCATATCTTCATAAGGCATGAGGCACTTTTAACAACTAGCACAACCTTACTTTCCATTAGGCAGAAACCACTAGAGTAAGGAACTGTGCAAGAAAGCAAATACTATACTGAATAGCAAAATAATGATTGCTTGACCTCCTTTGTATACATCTTGAATCAAATTCTGTGTTTATTTGCTGATGTGAGGACTTCTAGATTTGGCCCTCTAATGCCAATACCTCTTTCATGCACACTACAACTATGAAGCCTCACTGACTGCAACACAAATCCAATGGCAAAAAGATACTTCCTAATTTCCAAAAACATAAGAAGTAATAGGTTTCCACTAGAAACCATGAGCTTTCTATACCTATGACTTGTGGGTGTCCTTTGCACTCACTCCTCTAACACTTTTGCACTTGTACTTCAGTGATGCTTCTACAAGGGTGATCTTGACAACACCATCAAGATCTTGTGCTCCTTCTCTGGTGCTATGCTTTAGAATACAAATCCAGGTGTAAAGATGCATTTGTGTGATGACTTCAACTAAATCAATGGTTTCAACAATCTTAAAAAATCTGAGATTTAAACACATTTTTGGATGGCCTTTTTAATTGGAAAGGCTTTGGCCAAGCTCAGCAGAGGGAATATTTGGCAACAGTGAGTAAAGTGTAGATATGAACAAAAGGAGCAGATCAGGCTACAGTTCAGATGTTGTGCATTGACTGTTGCAGGAAAATGCACGAGCAATGATCTTCTGTGCGGAGCTTTAGTATGTACCTTTTGTGTGCTGGGTCTTGGAAGCTGGCAGTGTATTGCTAGTGTAGAAGATACAAGAGGAAAGTGCTCAAGTTGGAGGAATTAAAATTCAATTATTAGAAATGGTCTGTTAAAATTACATGCCACATGGCAAGCCTACAAAATTCAGCATGTGGAGAGCATATTGGCAGTGATTTACAATTAACCACCACATTGCAAATCACTCCTTAGCTATTTTCTATGATGAAATTTTGAGAATTGTAAAATGCATTTGTGCTACTTTATTTCCTTTTGAAATGGTAATTGCTACTGCTGAGGGGCAGTACTTAGTGCAGAAAATGAAGTGTGCAGCACAGGGAGGAACTTGTTTCTGAGGAGCTGCTGAGGAATTGTAATGATCTGAAAAAAGTGCTTTCTTGAAACACATACACACGGAAGAGCTTCATTTATAAAATCCCAAATAAATAACAAAATAAAATAAAACACAGTCTCTTTTTGTACAAGGGCCAAAGCTTACTACTTTGTTGCTGACTGCACGTTTTCCCCATCAAAGTGGGAACAGTGGATTGACACTGGGTAAAACTTATAAGCCAGTGGCTTGAGGGAAATGCAGATATATGGAAATGTGATAGAAGTGCCCTAAAGTAATGTGTTTTGAGCCAGTGTGTTTGAAAATTATCAAGTGTTCTTCTAACTACTAGCCCATTTTAGATACCTAATACAGAACTGACAGTGGTACAGCCCTGGGGACCTGGATAAAGCTTGGCTTTTTTGTCTGAGAAACAGAGGCTGTGCAGTCTAAGTGGAGACAGCAGGTATGTTCTAATTAAGTGGTGGTAAGCTCCCCCCTTACAGCTTCCACCTTGATGGTGATTGTAAAAAGGGCTGTGTTTATGAGTGGCTTTTATAGAGGGATATATTAAGGAAAGCAAGGAGTGAGGCTTCTCGGTCTTAAATTTGCTAACTTGTGACAATAATCTTGATCTCTCAGGTAATAAAGTTGGCAATCTAGGTCAGGTCCTCAAATTAAAGTTATTATCTTTGAAAGCCAGATGATTTACTGTAATTTTGCTCATAGTGCTTTGTTGGTAGCAGAAATAAAAACATTGGCAGCACTTTTCATCAGAAGAGTCAGAGTGCTTTCCACACCTTAATCAACTAATTTTTATGAAATCGTGGCATGGTTTTTCCCTGTCTCTTCTGTGGGAACTGAAAGGATCAGGACAGCAATCAGAAAGTATGCAGGAATGGTACACTAGCAAAGACTCAGAATGCCCAGGTCTAAAAGTGTGGCTTCCCAGAATTATTTTATGGTTTTTACAGAGGATACAGACACAGTCGTAATTGTCCTTTCATAAATACATTTGAACAGATGTTGTGTCTAAGAATGCAGCAGTCTGAGTCAGTGCTTCCAAGATGGTCCATCTTGACACTTAGGAAAAGAGACAGTTGGATTGGATCAACTTGTCTAAAAAAGTAACTGACTACTGAGCAAGGATGTGCAAAGGCAGTGTACAGCAGCTGAAGCCAGGAATGGCTCAGGACGAGTAATGAGGAAGTACCTCCATGTCCATGTCCAGTGGCATGGAGTCGTAAGGTTAAAAAAGGGTTCAGCTGTTGTTGAAACTTGCAAGAGATGTCAAATTGCTAGTCTAGGATAAACCAGGAGCATGTGGGACTGCAGCTGGATTCAGATGGTGATTTTGTGGCAACGAGCACAGACCAGGCTGAGGTTCTCAGTGCCACCTTTGCCTCAGTCTTTCTTGACAAGATCTCCTGGGCTCTGTGCATTGCATCAGGGCTCAAGGAGGAGGAGAGTGATGAGCACTGGGTGCAAGCTGGAAAAAAAAAGCAGACTTCATAGGAGAACTAAGGAAAAACTTTCTCCCCATGGAGGTTTTCAGGAAGTGGTACTGGCTGCACACAGATGTTTTGCAGTTTCCATCCTTGGATGTTTTCAAAGCCCAACTGGACAAAGCCCTGAGAAACCTGGTTTGAGCAGGGGGTTGGACTGGTGACTCCTTAAAATTTCTTCCAGCCTGGACTATCCTGTAATTTTAAGATTTATGGCTCTGACAATTCTAGATATTTTTAAACTTCTGCTTACCTTGCCCAGCCTTATCCATCCAAATAAAAGAGGTTCTTCAAGGAATGATTTTTACCCATGGAAATCGTTGCAATAGATGCTGGTTTAAAGTAAATGCTTTTAAAAGAGAAATTGCATACAAGCCATGTACTGGCACGGCACTGGCATGACACTGGCACTGCTGCAACACCTCGACTACCAGCAGCCTTTGTGTGAAACGTGTACCATGCGCAGCCCCGCGGGGGCAGGCGCCCGCTCCTGGCAGCAATCTGGCTTTTCACCGAGGATCCCGTGGGGCCAAAACTGAGTGAAATCGGGACAAAACGGGCATTATGGAAGATTTCAGAAACGGCAGCCAGAAACTGTGTAATTCAGGTCTAGAGTCTCCCTGTTTCTTAAAGAGAATCTGTGCCACATCCATGAGAGTATGTTCTGCGGCTGTTAGCAATTGTGGAATGAGAAAAAGGACTGACTGTAGAGCTCTTGTTGCTGTTGTAGTGACATCGCTCCTGCTCTCAGCCTAAGTGTAAAGAAGAAAGTAAAGAAGGTGATGGGAGACTCTGGGGGTGCTTGCACCAACTTCAAAATGACATACTTAGGCATAGGAAAGGGAGATTGTATTTAAAGAAGGATGTATTAAAACTAGTTTACAAACATAGACAAAAATGAATGCAGTCATTCCAATGTAGCCGGGTTTTAACCTAGTTGGAGACTGCCTGGAAATGCACAGCTTCCCAGTCCAGCTGCTGATTTGCAAGCAGTACATTTAATAAGCATCCTGCTACCTGTTGTCCAACAGTGAAGAAATGCTCTGCTCTGCCTTGAGATCATTTATAGCTGGGGTTTTTATTTTCAAGAAAAGATAAAAGTGGCTAATGAGGTAAAAATTATTACTGTGGGAAAATGGGGACAATGGCTACAATTTAAGGGTAGTTAGATGCCTCTAATGATTTCAGTGGGACTTAGGCACTCAGTACCTTTAAAACAGTGCTAATCACATAACAAAGGACACACTAATTTAGCAGTTCTCTCAGGAACAGAAACCTGTCAATATACTTACAGCTTTATAAACAAGCATCCTGTGTGGTAAACGAAATAATTGCCAGTAAAATTGTCTGTCTTTTGCAGAGGACGAAATGGAAAGGGAATCAGTCATTTTCTCAATAGCACCAATATAAATCAAGAGTAATGCAACTAAACTAACTTTTGCTAATATAATTAGGGACTACAACAATATCTGAGATAGGCTAGCGACTTTCCATGAAGTGCAGAACACAGTTCCATAGCTAGAATATGGATTTTCCCAGTTCCTTTCTTGTAGAAGTCAATAATTTCTCCCTTCTGCTGTAGACCTCTTAATCATAAATGCAAACAGAAGAAACAGAATCCTGCTGATTCTTAAAAACAATTGTTCTTAGTCTTAAGAAATGGCTGCAGCTTTAAAATGATAGCTAAAGCTATAAGCGGATTCCACAACATGCAGACACAAATGGTGTAACATAGGAAAAGGAGCTCTTTCCCATGTATGTATAAATTGAGGCAGTTCAGTTTGCAGGTACTTAAATACCAAAGAGCCATCATTTGTTTCCACTTCAAGTCAGACACATAATGTACAGGCACACTTTGCTTTTCTTTGATACTGTCATATTTCTTTCTGTTAAAAGCAGAATAACAATCTTAGGAATAAGGTTCTTGTTTTACTGTCAAGTTCATTGTGCTTTGGAAAGTATAGTGGAGACAAAACTTTCTATTTCTTTTGTGTTTTCTCACAGTTTTCCTAACATTTGCTACATTAAACCTCTTGCATTTTAGGAGATTCATGTATCTGATACATGAAGAAAATTAACCCCTGGATAGCTGGGCAGAAACTGCAGGGTGCATACTCTGAGACAGTTTCTGAGACAGTACCTGCTTTTACAGCCCATGGACAGAATAATTTTCCTGCGATTAGATGTCTCAGATGCCCAGTTTCTCACACATGTCTCTAAAAGCAAGGTATTTCTTAGGTAGTAAGCAGCAGGTTCTCTAGGTTTCTGACCCGGCCAGTGCTTTTTTTCAGTAAATCACAATTCTGAAGGGAAGAAAAGCTATACTTGCTTAAACCTAAAGCATTAGGTTTGGGAGTGTTGTTGTCAGAAACCATTTTAGCCCCAAGGAAATACTACTTCTTGAGAAACACTTCTCATCTGCTATTTTTCAATTACTGAAGTATTTGAAAAGCAAAGTGCCTATGATTATATCTGCTTTTTTTGGTTTATTTGTAATCAGCAAACTAGAAACAGACTGCACAAGTAATTTTTCCTACAGTACTTGTGGAGGATCTCTGAGAACACAGGAGTGCTTCTGACCTAGTTAAACTGCTATTTTGAAAATTATTATAAGAACAGGACATGAGTATTTCTCTCAGACCACACACTCACTTGTTGCCCGGTAACCAGAAGGATGGAGCCTTCTTTCCCATGTACCACTTGCCGGTAAATGTGATCTAGAATTAAGAGTTCACTCCAGCAGTTCTGAAGCAACTTCATTTGGTCATCAACCTGTAAAGGAAACACAAACATTGGTGACATCACTCTGGGAGTAAGTCTGACATCACACTAGGGAGACAGTCCTCCTTCACATAGCTGGCTGGCATCAGGAGAACAGAGATGCTGTCTAGGATTATTCATGCCCAAAATTGCTGTTCGCAGTTGAATAAATGGAACACACTGCTGTAGCCTTTATCTGCAAAATGTATAGAATATTTACTCCTGTTTAGATTCTAGGAAAGCAGAACTATGGCACTGCTATGCAAAGTAGTAATAATTGTACATTTATGGCAATAGGATTTTATTTTTACCCAAAATAAAAAGAGCAGGAAATAATGCTGATGTGAACTTCCTCATACTCCCTATCTTTGAACCTCAGCTTCTGGAAATAATAAGGAATCTGCAGATTCACAAGCATTATTGCTGCAACAGGCCCAAGTCAGAGACAGATCCCTTGCAAATTAAAGAGAGGTCAAACAACTCTCTAAAAATGGCTGTGGTGCTATGAAAAGAGAACACTTCTTAATGAACAGAAGCTGGGCAGCTTTGGGTGTCACTGGTAGGGCAAGAAAGGGCAATGCACAAGACAGTGGTGAGCAGTGAGACACATCCCTGAGTGGATTTGGGAACAGAAGGAAAATACTGGGCACCCAGCATGAGGAACCTACATTAAGATTTTCTGAAGTTATTTGGGATCTATGTCTTAGAGGACAATGAAATTTATCCCTAAACTGACTGTAAATGCAACTGGATTGCATTCAGTCTTCTTCACTTAAAGACTGAAAAATAATCAGGATTTCCATGGAAATGGGAGAAAAAAAACCCCACAAATTAGTGGAAGGTAGACTATGAAATTAAGTCACAGTAAGCATCAATATCCTCTGAATCTATTCTTACCAAGCTTCCTGATTTCTTTTTAGATTCAAAGTCTTTGACTTTAAATGGATGCCCTGAAAGAGTTGAGAGGAGCATACATTAACCTTGCTACAATTCAGTGTGGTAATAGCACCTATATAGTTGAAAGGACTCTAAGAAACTGCAAAGATAGCCATTGCTGAACAGATTAAAAATGCTATAAATGCTATAAATCTAGTTTCAATTGCTTTCAAACTAGATTTTGTCATGCAGACTACAAGGAGTAATCCTGCATGAGCTGAATTAGATAATGCAGTAGATGTTTTCAAGTTTTATCAAATATGACCTAATGAATTTTAGAACTTTATGATTTCAGGCTTATTTTCTAGTTGTGTAGTACAGAAGGAAGTAAAATTTCTTACTAATCGATTTTTGCAATGTCACCTGTGAAAGTTACCTACTATTGTCTCCCTCTTTCTAGTCACTTGCCATATAGCTCAGACTTTATAATCTGAAAAATTGAAATCTTCTGTTCATCTTAACTTCCCTTCACCTTTCAAAGGCACAAGAGGCTGTGTGCAGCCGTTCATGTCCCACACAGATACAGAGGAAGGCTGATTTGATATTAAAGATCTCTTCCTCTGCCCACAAGTATTTGACTACAAAACTATTTCAACCAAGTGATTTGTTGGCTCGAAAGAGGACAGTAAATCACTAGATTGATACACTTGGGCCAGGTGTAAATTAATTATTTGGAAAAGATATTTGAAATGTACAGATTCTATTACTCTTGCTTTTTACATGAGAGTGTTCTTTGATAATTTTCTCCTCTGAACAAGAAGGTGTTGAAAAAAATCACAAAAATAAAAGAAGTCATGCTAACATGATAATGTCATCCAAATTACCATTTCACACAAAGCTATCACATCTTATATCCAAATAAAACAAATTTTGAGAGCTTTTAAACCTTCAGCATCTGTGTCATAACATCTAATACCTGAATAACAGGTCAAACACTTGACTGTACTATAAATAAATATATATTTCCAATGTAAGCCAGCTGTCTCAGCCAAGCTTTTGAAAACAAACTACATTTTACAGGTCTGGCTTTCTGAAGATCCCAACAGCAGCTAGTCCACAATCAAAGCTTACCTCCCAAGCTTTATCCTATCATTACCGAGTCAGTGCTGTGAGAACAGTGTGAGATGGCAAAATCACAAAAAATTGTTTTGCACATAGTCTATTCCTGCTGTTTTACAAGACTCACAACACCAGCACAGTGAACATCTGCTAGTGGTTCACAAAATCTACTCCTCTGTATTCACTGTAATTTAACCAGTGAAAGCCCATAAAACAGATAGCATAACCAGCTCTATACCCATCCCAAACACTGTGTGCCCTGCAGAAGACTATTAGATCCAGCTGCTTTTGCCATTTTAAGAAAGATGGTGGGGCAGCAGATGCCTCCCAGTTTGCACTAGGAAGAAAGAGACATGACTTTAACGAGGATTGTGTATTACTAAGACATAGGACAAATGACCAGGTCCAGCCTACTTCTGAAAGACGTGTAGATGAGGAAAAGCATTTAGATCACATTGAACAAAAACAGTAATGCACAACTTATGTTAGAATGAGCTGGTAAAGTTTATGACGTGTGTAAGCGCAGCCAGAACACAAACACCTTCGTGTTTCCGTGGCACGTCGATAAATGAGTTGCAGAAGCAGGTTATCTGTCAAAATGAGATAATCAGCCAGTGACCAAAACAGTTATGTGCCTTAAACTGGATGTGCCTGAAACTGATCCTGAAGGTAAAGAGACTCAGGTTTGGTTTAGAAGAGGAAGGTCCTCTACAGGAAAATCCTCATGTGGACTTCAGTCTTCTGACTCCAAAGCCAGAGCAGGCTGCTCTGGCAGTAGCAGTGCAAGCAGGAGAAAAGATAAGATTCTGTCACCAAGACACCTAAGTCCAGTCTGGGACTAGACATAATCAACAACAATTTCAGTTGTGGTATACAGTGAATTAAAACAAGCTCATAAGCTTCTACTGCTGGCTAAATTTTGAGATTTTTTTCAGTTTGTGGAGATCTTTAAGGGTATTATCAATGTTTTAACACTAAGAAAAAAGTTCCTGTTGTCCAAACTACTAGGAATGCTTATAAATAAAAATTAAACATCATATGCCCAACACCTGCCTGCTGCAAGAACACTCCCCAAATTTGCAGCTGCTCCTGCCATAACAGAACACTGACACAAGGATACTGTAATCCAGGTCTTACCTAAGCAAGTTGTCAAATGAAATGCCCATTTGACAGCTATTGAGCCTCAAGCAAAAGCATGAGTGAATACTGTGCCCAGATGGTTAAATTTAGGTCCTCTCTGGCCAGTGGCATTCAGATGAAGACACACCAGTGGGGACAGCATAACTGGAAATTGTTGCTGAAGAAATGGCTTTTAAAGAGAAGTGTGGAAGAAGGTAATGAAAGGTGAGTGACTCAAAAGAAATAGGAGATCATTTCCAGCAGGCAGGGTGGCATGAAAGAGGAATAGTGTTACAAGTAGGAAATGAGTAAAACATGACGCATGTCAAACTGCTTAGGAGGCAGCTTTGAAGGAAGGGAATGGGGAGACAGTGTGGTGGGAGAAGACAAATGGGAACTGGATATTGGGTAAAACCTCAGAGATGAGGAGGATGAGATGCAGGCTTAAAGGGTTTGTGTGACTGCAAGTGATGATGCTGTGGCAGAGAAGGAGCAGGTACTTAGAGAAGCAGAGGATGGTGGTTGACAAGAGCACAGGTGTGGTATTGTTCATCTGCATAGTGAACTTGATTCTGTCAAGTGTCTGAATACAGGTTTGAACACAGAATTCTGTGGTGGCATGTCTGAGTTCCTACGCTGCCAGCTGGAATTTTAAGGTGACTTTAAATAATTTTTTTCCTGAGTTTTCCACTAACAAGGATTGGAAAACAAGCATGCATGAGAATACACTTAGACGTGTCTATTAGTTTGCATAGTTTATCTTGCCAATAAAATGCAAGCCACGTAGAGTATTTCTAGGACTGCAGGAAATGGATTCTCAGTTTGAAGAGTAAAGGTCTAACCCTGAGCACTGTGGTAACACACTATATCTTGGCAGGAGAAGAAGATGGGAATGGGAGTGTCACATCTGCCTGCTAAGCCCTGGCCTCCCCTCAGCTGGGCCCTGAGCTTTTGATATGGGATTCAGTGGAAGTATGTAAGTCTTGCTGAGGCTCTGTTGACACTGAAATACACAATCACACCTTATCAATTGTAGTTAAAGGGAGGACTTATCTCAGAAATGCTGGTTACTCATCTGAAAAACTATTTGTGCTGATGTTATAGATGAGGAAGGTTAGTGTGACACAAGAGTAGTATTGTATTAGAGGGTATGCTTCCCACAGTGCAGAACGTTAATCATTATAAACTTTTGTTTTCTCTGAAGAACAACACTGAAATTGCCAAACAGTAAAATGAAGAATAATGTGTATGCTTTGCTGAAATTCACCTTAATCTTATCAAAACCACACTGTGTCTTTCATTTAGGGAAGTGTTTCACAATATTTCGCATACTGTAACCAACAACTACAGATTTATTGCAATGTTTCTTCTGAAGAGGAATTTTTAGCCTGGCGCTTGATGAATTACCTGTTAAAAATTTCAGGGTCATGGGTTTTTTGTGTTGCTCTAAGTTAAATATTTTCCTTATAATTATTGCTGAAGATTCAGTTAAATAATGTGCTCAACTTTTACTCAGTTTACTCCTCCTTTTCTCAGAAGCTGGAGAATCCTTTTTCATCTCTGTTCATTTACATCAACTTGCCACTGTAGCTTTGGGCTTTTCTGCTACTAAAAATTTAAAAGGGTATCTAATGATTTTAAAAAAAGATGATAATTGAAATTTATGTGATAAAACTGTGCTGGATTCAGCTGAATTATTTTTACTTATGCTTCTAAGAGGGAATGCAAATATGGAATAACATGAAGCATTCATCTCATAGTGCCACTTTTAAATTCTACGGCCATTGAATAGCCATTTTCTAGTGCATATGAAGTGATTAAACATCTGTCTGAACTGTTCAGCCTGAAGCATACAGGTTCAAGGAATGGTTGAACTTTCTTTCAAATGCAGTTAGGAGATCACTCACAAGTCATTGTAGACATATAGTTTGAGTTGTTACTCCATTTTCTTATGCTATAGTGGTGCAAATCACTCCAAATCAAAGTTTTATAAGACAAGTGCACTTCAGAGGCTATTTTTTACTCCTGAATGCATGCATGGTTTCCAAATCATTATATAGATAGGGCAGGATTTGGACTCTCCAGATGGGTTGCTGCTAACTGTGGGAAACCTCCTGTGCAAGGCTGCTGTCAAAAAGCAGCACATAACAGCCAATGTGGTTTAAGAAGTGAATGCACATAACTTTCAGAATCAGTGAATGCCCTAATAAAATGTGATTACTACCTATAACCTCAGTAATAAAATGCTACAAAGTTCAAGAAGAAATGATTTAATATTAACTATGATTGTTCCAGCTCTTTACTAGAAACCTGTGTGTTATAAAAATTTCTATGTGAAGGCAGGGAGTGATCTTTACAAGTCTTTGTTTGGTTAAATGACTGTCCTGTTTCCATATAGCTCTAGCATGAAGGGAGTACAAATCTGTCCAAGTTTGGTACCTCTTTACATTTGCCTTGATTTAAAAATGAAAAGAAATACAGAAATACTTCAGTGTGTGCCTTTTCCTGCTCCTTTACAGCATGTACAAAGGCTGTTACACAAGTGCAGTTGTACTTGGAATGTGCCTCTGTGTGTGTGTAACTCTTCTTCAGTAACTTCTGAATCCACCAGTCAGAGCCAGAATATTTCAACAGGAAGTTTTTCTATCCAAGATATTGTGTTCCTGTATACTTTGTGTGAATTGGTGTCCAGGTAGAGGAGAGTAACTGCTGAATACCATGCTCAAAGAAAGGTAAATGTGCTCACCCTTTATTCAACAGCAGGGAACTGAGAAAGAGGAACAGAGAAGGACCAAAATGCTTCATTACCTCCCTGCTTATGGAACCATTAGTATTTAGAGTATCAAACAACTTTGGAATTTTTTTAGAGGACATAGACAAGGAATTTATAGCACAAAGCAACATTTGAGAAGTCCCACACTTTTTTACCCTTCCAAACCATGGAGGGGTGAATGTGTGGTGCCTATGCTCTGAAAGGTGTGTGGAGATTCCTGCTTAGGAAATGCAGGCAGGGAGAGCGATGCCTTTCCCACAGCTGCTCCACTCACATGCTCTTGGACAGCTCCGTGTGAGATCCCTGGGAAAGAGGGGATCAAAGCAGCACTGCCCAGCCATTTCCCAGTTTCAGTGCTGATCTTGCAGAGAGTCAAAATACTTTAATAAAAAGCAACCTTGAGCATCAGTTCATGCTAATCCTGTTTTCTTGCAGGAATAGGACATAACGTGCCTGAGTCTGGGGGCCTCAGGTTGCTGACGGCAGCAGATGGAGATCCCACTAAAGAATAAGATCTCTCTTATGGATCTTTGGAATCCATTTAGAAAGTGTTCCCATCTATTGGGAGAAGGTAAATGACCAATCTCATTTCTACAAGCACCAGATGAAAGGGCTGTTACAATAAACTTTCTGAGTATATATATGTATTATGTAGGGCATCAAATGCGACACATAGCACTCCTATTTCTTCTCCTTTTCCTCACATTTATCTCTGTGCAAACTGCATGAAAATGACTTGGTACTTCACAGTCAGCATTATTTCTGATGAATTATAAATGTGTTTTTCTTAGGTTCTTTTTTGGGTGGTTGTGGGTTTGTGTTTTTTATTTTATTTAACTGAAAATAAGAGAAGTATTTCTTTTTAGTCCCAACTGAAAATTTTGCTTACAATGAACTGTTTCTTGCCTCTCAAAGTGAATAGAAAGATAAGGAAAAGGTAAAATTAATTATTCTTGCCATCTATTTCACAGAGTGAAGGAGATACCTTCTTTAGCATTGGACCCATAGAATTTACCTTCAAAATCCTACTCCTGTGAGTATTTCTACAGATGTTAGTACAGCCTAAGCTTATGCATAGTTGGGTCTAGAATTTTAAAAGAATTAGATGAAGCTATGTAGTTTGTGTAGCAATTTTGATACTAGAGCCATGTTGATCCCTTGAATTTCTCTGGAAATACACCTGTTTTTTTCTGATGTCAACAAACTAACAGGAAAATTAGGTTGGACCATATTCTTAACTCTTAATTTGCGTGAATATCAGTCCTTTGACCTGAAATAAAATCAGAATTAGTCCCACCTGATTCATTGTTAGCCTTATGGGTCTGATCTGCTTTTTAGGCTGCACAACGATGTCCTTCAGGGAGTCAGAAGGCAAGACCGAGTCCAGTAAACTTTATGGTACTGCTGGTGAATTTATTCTTTATATATTCAATCAGCAGTTTCACTCTATTGTAGAGCAGCCTGTGATTAAATTCTCTGTGGTCTTCTCCAAGTCACATGTATTTTAACATTATCTGAAAGGATTTCTAGTATATAATGTTCCTTTCTTGTCTAGTGATTAATTGGATAAAGTACGATTTCATTTTTCTTACAGTTACTGTACAGCTCCAGCTTAAACTTATTCTAGGAGTCTACAGGTAAACTCCTACATCTGTATCTCCTACATTAGCTCTAATTTGTAAAATTTCTTAGATATCAGCAACATCAAATCTCAACAGAGATCAATACAGCATATGGGGTAGCTTGTTAATATTAAGGACAAAGTTCTAGTATGAACTAAAGTTATTTTTGACAAAATAAATATGCTATTAAAACTTAATCAAGTAGGCATCATATGGAAAATATTTTTAACTTGTGACACAAGACGTGCTAATTTCAGAAAGCAATCTTTAATACGGTAACAGACAAGCAGAGTAATTTCTCAACACACTTAGGGTCCCATTCCTTCAAGTGCTGCATGCCCCAGAGCACTGTTTTTTGCATGAGTTTTTAACAAGAATTACTCAAATCAGCTCTCATTTAAATTATGCTGTGTGGTTACTCTTCTGTTTAACAGGGTTAGTGTTTATTTCCAATACAACTGTTATGTGGGTGTGGAGTATGGGAAAAGGGCAAGCCATAAATGAAGTATAATCTTACTCTCTTTTAACAGGTGACACCTACAAATGTTGGTTTGTGTACACAGTGTGGGTCTGTATTCACAACTACATCAATGGGAATATGCAAATAACCTTCTGAAGTCATGACTAAAAAGAAGTTACTTCTATGTTAGAGAAGTGTCAATGAAAGAAGAACAATTTTCCCAGTGAGTATTAGTGACAGGGTTGGACACTGGCAAACCACACAAAGAATCCAATACATTAAATGTTTCATACCACTTGTAGTTATCAGCATATCAGTAGGTTTTTTATTTTAAATGTTCTTTATCTTTTGATTGCACAGCACTGCAATCTTTTTCAGGAATTAAAATATATTGGTTTATATTTTACTTTTCACAGTCCTGTAAAACTTTTGACAGACATATGGAAAGGCAAGTATTTCCACCTGCCCATACTTGAATAAGGGAAATATAAGGATCTATATCCTCCAGAGAGCTGGACACAAAGCTACCTTTGGCAATAGAGGCTGGAGTTACTGTGGAAACCTGCACTTGCCATACAAATATATTCCACTGTGTTTTCCTCTGATTTGTAGTAGAAGAGCCAGAAAAAGCCACAGCAAAAGCAGTAAGAAATCATGAGAAACAGTATCTTCAGTCAAGGTGTGAAAGGAGATGGGATACTGATGAAGAAAAAATACAGAAATGTTGTCTTACGTCCTGAGAGCTGCAGCAGTAACAGTAAGTCACTGGGGCAGAGATTAAATGAGAAAGAAGATCCAATGCTAACAGAAAATGAAAGAAAAATCAGCCTTATGAATGGGAGTTGTCATGTATTAAACCAGTATCCATCTGACTTGATAGAAGAAATTGCTTAAAAACACCACCAAAGGAAGTGGAAGTCTTACAAGAAGGTTGTGGAGGTGTAGTGATGCATGACCCAACAAGATACATGGGAATGGTCTGAAATACTTACTACTTCTCTTTTAATCTTAAAAGCATTGCAGGAGGCTCTCAGCATGCACTACTACCATCTAACTAAATCCTTTCAACTAGGAACATCATCCTCAAAAAAATTACCTCCTTTCCCAACAGAGCCAAGTGTGAAAGAGCAGACAGAGCCATGCTATTAAAAATCACAGGAAGTCCTAATTGAAGTAATGTTTAAGGAACAGGCAAGTGTGTATTAAAATGGTTTTTTTCCATTCATCCTTTCATTTGGCTTTGTTTCATTTATTCCTACTTCCTGTTTCCTGTAGTCTAATTTGGAAATCTCTGAAGTGTCATTAAAATAAGATTGTTGCAACTCTGCTCAGGTCCCATATTGTCATTAGCTCTGCAATTAAGATTAATATTAATTTTTAAAAATATCTTTGAAGATATAGGTTTTTTTGGGTTGTTTGGTATGTTGATGAGAGGGACTTTTGCAGTACAGAATGCAGAATGAGTAGGAACCTTATAGGCAAAAATTACCGTGGACTGTGACACAAATCAGTCAGCTCTGCTGCCACAGCTGGGCACAGGTAGCCAAACTGTGAGTCTCTAAATTGGGTTCCTGTATGCCTGCATGCAATAGAAGATTAGCTGTATGTTTAGGAAAAATGGAGAGATTATGTACATCTAATTTATTGGGTTTTTCTTAGCATGTTTCTGAATGACAGCAGGGATGATGAACAACAAAATCAGGCTGCTCTAATTACTTCCCATTCACCCATGAGTGCACCACACACAACTGCAGGAGCTAGGTTTCAATCAGACTGGGAGAGGCTTGGTCAATGGGCAAGAGCTTGCAATTAAATGGCAACATTTTCTTAAAAAAAATCATTTTTTGCATTGCTTATGTGCAAGTATCTGGCAATGTACTATTAATCTAGGTCTAAGTACCAGTTACTTTGGTTTGTAATCAGGTTTAATATGAATTTTATTACTGAAGATTTGACATGACTAAAAGATTACTTTAACACCCAAATATAAGAAGTTTTGTTGTTTAATCCCGGGTTTATCCCAGTTTTACCAAAGAAGAGTGCATGATGACTCTGCCTCTAGTAAGTTTTTCTGAGTTGTATTAGAACTTTTTAAAATATGGCTACTTAAATCTTTATCAGGGCAATTTTCCTAGTACATAGAATAGCTTGACTGATTTAAAAGTATAAATGAATGCAAGATTATACAAATATTCAGCATCGTGTCACTGACAGGTAATGGATTGAATTCTCTCTTTGGCTAATCTGCCTGAGGGTCTGTTTCTTTTTGAGTATAAGGTCTTTAGAGAGGGGACTGACTATTACTGTCTTTTGGCAGTATCTGTTTAATTTACCATAAATCAAATAGTAGAAAAGGGTTGCCTGACCACATGGAACATACATGGACACTTCTCTGTAAATAAAATTGTAAGTCTTTTACTCTAAACTTTGCTAGCCTGCAAAATAAACCCAGAATGTCCAGTTAAATAATACAACAAGATATCAGTGAAACTCCCTGTCTCCTTACATGAATATAACCATCAGCTTAGCAACACCATGAGAATATTTTGCTCAGTAATTTTTGTACTGTGGCATAATCATATAACCTGACATCTTATGTAACCATGAAATACCAATACCAATAGTTATGGCATTATACAGTAGCCTGAGCTTGGATGATGCACAAGAAATTCTTACATTATGAATGTCTTCAAGACTGATTCTACATTTCATATGCAGACAGAAATGCAAAAATGCCTGGGTTTCAACAAAAGGCTTCAAGGAGCCTTACAATTCCTTACTTTTATTGCTTTGTATCTGTAAAGCCTTTGATAATGCACACATTTTTAAAGTACACCCTAACATAAGCCAACTTCTAAATTCAGCTGCTTGAGACAGCTCCTTTTATATTTCCTCTTGCATGAGCACACACTGCACCAAAATGCAATATACTGTATCAAATATATGCATTTTGCAAATATATGACTATTTGATAAATGGAGTTGAATATGGGGGAATTTTTTGGTTACTTTAGGAAAAGAATAATGTGCATAGTTTAGTTTTTAGCTCACATGTTGCATTCAAATTGCCTCTTTCTACAGTGCAATGTGCATATGAAGTTCTCTAAGATGTCTGAACTAGATTCACTGTAAGTAGCTATCCAGAATATGCAATTAAAATGTAATTCATTTCTAGATATCATCAATATTCTGTCACTGCATAAGGGGAATGGACTAGGTGACCCATGAAGTCTATTCCTACCCTCATATCTATTATGATTACCTTATATTAGTAAAATTGCTTTTTAAGGTCACTTATATGTCATGATTCCCTTTACACAAATATTTGGTACATTTGGCCATTTATGTGCATTTTTTCCAGCTCTGTTTAGAATGGATTTAGTACAGGCAGAGCATCAAATGAAGGAAAAACATTATATTTTGTTGTAAATAATTCATAAAACAACGTTATGACCCTTATTCCCCATGAGGCACCCAGATAATGAGCCACCCAAATGAAGCGGTGAACACATGCACTTCCCCTGCCATGGGTGTGCCTCTGACAGACTCCTCAGGGTCACAAACCCATCAATCTCTTTTCACACATGAGCTAATCAATTCAAAGAGGGAAGTGCCAATGAGCTATTAGATCAATATGGTGAAGTATGGAGATTGATCTTATCCCAGAGTGACTACATTAACAGACTCGTCAGTGTGACCTCTGCCCTGCGGCGCACATTATACAGGATTGCAAGTCTGAGATCTGAATGAAGACCTCAGGTCATTGCTTTTAATAATCTGCTTTGCTGAAAGAATTAAAAGTAAATCTGTAAAGGGATGACTAATGAAAATATGAAGTGCTTTCTGCTCCTCTGGTCTTGGAATGCTTGCAGAAATCACGCCAGCTTTTCACAGCAGTTGACAGCATTGACTGTCTCACACAGGCACCTGCTCAGCCGTGCCAGGCTATCAGCGTTTGAGAGAAGAGTTTAATACAGCCAGTGAGAGAGAGTGTGCTCTCCTGCCACAGAAATTAATAAATGAAACCAAATACAAAATGATAAGGAGTACTAGCTGTGTCAAAATCGCTTAAAGTCTTGGCTGAACTGCCAGACTGAGAGCTGGACTGGAGTCCTGGTGGTCTGAATTATTTAGCTGGTGTAAGTGGGATGGTAGGAGCTGCCACCGCTGCGGAAGTTGCTCAGAGTGCTGCCATGCACTGAGTGTTCCTTCACGAAGCAAAGTGTTCCCAATACTTGCATTAACTCAAGGTCCAACCCTGGGATTCAGTCTGTTTTCAGTTAGGCCAGAGGCCAGTGACTTTGGGGAGAATTGATCTGATCAGAGGAGCCTGGTTCACAGAATTTACGAGCAATGTGTGCATACATTCTATAATGCTCTGCTGTCCCTCAATCAACCTGTGCTGGCAAATGTCACCAACTCTGCAGGAAGATTGTACATGAAGTGATCACGTATAATACTATAAGAAACCATTTCAGGCATCTCATTTTAAAGACTCATTCTTTACGTATATAATTCCAGACATACTGGAAAAAAGTACACTTTGTTGTCTCAGAGCATGATATTAATATTGCTAATATTTTTAAACTCTGAATAATTTCATTGCAATGAAACATTTATGTATATAACACACTTTTAATACTGTATTTTTATTATACTGAACATTTTTATTGTTCATTGTATAATTGAATCAATGAATTAGAAAAAGGTTGCTAAAAAAGGATTAATGCATTTTTAATGAAACTGAATGATACAACTTCTGTTAGTCACTGAGAATAATGGCAGATCTATCAGGTTTATAGAGATAAGAGCTTTGTGAGTTTATCTGAAAGCCCACATAATAGCCCCCATTTAGTTGTAACCTATAAAAACAGCCCTAGCAATCCTATTCAGGATTTTAATTCATTGTTTATGTTCCCTTCCGCCTTGTGATCAGATCACCTGTCTGATGATGCAAATATGAATCTCTTTAGCAGACACATGTATTTCCAGTTGTAAAACACTTACTGAAAACAATGCTCTTTCAAAGTGTACATGGAAGAACCAAGCAATGCAATACCACTGGGAAATGTTTCTGAACTCAGGGTAACAGATAGGGAAACGAGTGAGAACTCTGCACATTAATAGTGAGAATATGAACATTTCAATACTCACACAGCTCAAATCCTTAATTAGCACACCAGCCTAAATTATAAATACTTTTCGGGTAGAAACTATGCTTAAAAATATCCCTGTAGAAAATCCTTGTTTTGGTATAACACTGATTGAAATGTTAACACTGTACAAATATATAGAAAACTGTAACAGCTGTTGCAAACTTGGTTCTGAATCCTACAGAGATATTGTGATCTTTGCAACCTAGCATTTATTTTTTGATTAATTTGGAATGGATATAAAAATAGATAACAGAGGGTTATATTAGCACAAGATATACTGGGGAGGAGGGACTTTATAATGATGCCCTTAGACATATATTTGCATTTTTTCAATTGGATGTATGTTACCAAACTTCAAGAGAATGATTTTCCTACCTTCCAATAGAAACTGAGAGTATGCAGGACATGTGTGGTACACAAGATTCTGCAGTATTGCTCAAGAAATTGTGTGAATTCTGTGAGACCGCATAATTCATAGTGGTGAACCACAGTTAAATAAATCTCACCACCAAAATGGGCATACTTTTTCCTACCACTAAACTGTGTTTTTTACATCATGCCCTTTCCAAACAAACTAGAAAGCTATTCTATAATAGAAGTGTTTTAGACCTACAAGGGGTTTAAAATCCTGATATTATATTTGTATCTTCCCACTTATAAAGCAAGAAACTTAATGCAGATCCAACAGTACAGGTCTCAGAAGGACTTTGATTCAGGAAAGTACTTGTCCTCACCTCACTGATGGGAAATTGATGCTTATATATTTTCACTAAAATGAGGGTGATTCTCTTGAACAGAGCCAAGGGTATGTAAACCTATAGTATTACAGAACTAAAATACCTTTTCCATAAATAATAATGATACTATCTTTTAAAAATTCAGTGCCTCACACTCAGCAAGGGCTAGAAGTAAATGCTGCCTCCCAATGGAAACATAAAGTTTGTTTCCCAATAAAACAAACCACAGATTTTCTAGTCCAATTGTTTTAAACATCTAGTAAGAAAGGAACAATTTTCATTCTGGATTTCACAATCAAATGTTTTGGTTTATGAATTTCATACCAGTGGGCTCACAATATACTTCTGGTGTAAGGCAGATGTCTTTTCTCTTTAAAAACAACTACTTGAAAACTGGTCAGAAACACAAGGAAGCAAAACTGGAATAGTGGTAGAATTCAAACAAGGTCATGAAGTTAATGGAAATACAATTTATCTTATGATTCTGCAATTTACTATACAGCTCCACAACTCATAATTGCAATATCACTGTCACACGTGCTATCAACAGATGCATCTATCTGGTCACAGAATCTGTGGGTGCATTAGGGATATCTGCTAGTGTCATCTATTTAGATGCTTGCTATGTATCTGAGTGCAAATTAGTAATACGTGTTATTTTATAGTCATTGAGACACGTCACTAACTTCTTTGTAACACAGGAATGGATTAAAAAAAACCCACCAAAAAACCCCACTCCAATTTCCACTGTAAGCAAGAGCTTATAGGCAGAGAACATTTCTGAAAACTTTCAGAACAGGAAAAATAATCTTCTGGGAAAGTTACAATAGATTCAAAATACATGTCTAGAATCTAAATGCTTCCTCAGCCTCGACAGAATAAATAATAAATGCTTTCTAGGTAACTACTGCGGCTCTTTTGATAACATATATATTAATAAATTAAAAATGTCTGTAGATTGACAAGTGTTTTGTGGGCTTATACTGGAAAGCCAATAGCTAATTATGAAAGCCTGACTTGACTAATCAATTATTCAGATGAACATTAGGTGCCTATTATATGCGTAAACATGGGAATTATATTTCCCCTAAGTAACTTTCTAAAATAACAAACCCAAAACATGCAAATTTGAAACAGACAGAAATGGCACTATTATGCCCTTATTGCACATGCAGAACTCCCACTGAATTATTCAGGGAACAGTGAATCGGGAGCCTCGGTCTTCTGACTCTGAGCAGCACAGCAATAGCAGCACATGCCATTTAGTATTTGTTATGCATGTAATATTGATTGAGCTCGTTCTTGCTGGTCATGTTTCAAATTCATTTCATGTATAGGAGATAGGGAAAAGGAGTAGTATCTCTGGATTGCTATTTGCAATATATTTTTATGCCTGTTGAACACAAGATTATGTGATAAATTAATAAGACCATGTCTTTTGATTGCAGGAAGAATAAGCCTTTGAAAATGATCACCAGTGAGGTAATGAATTGTATTTTGAAAAGGTTTATACTTGCTGCATTCCCCACCTCCCATACAGAAAGGTTGGGAGAGTGCTTGTATTACAGAACGGATTTACTTACATCTCTTTAAGGCACAAACCACAGCAAAGTAATGCATAATTGTCCTTTGCATTTAGAAAAGACCATGCTCTTAAGCAGCATACAGCAACAGGGAAACCAGAAATAGATGTGACTAGACACCTGCTGACAAACAGTGACAAATCCCACTGACACTGCAGTGACCCCCAGTTAGTCAAGATTTAATTAAGGAATATAATTAAGTCAGTGGAACAGAACACTAATGAGTGGTGTTTTTTTTATATGAGTAATTACACATAAGAATACAAAGTAAGCTAGACCCCTACATATATCATTAGAATGAACGGCATAGAATGACAACCAGGGCTTAAATATTTTTGTTTTTTCTCCGCAATAATCCAGGTTGAAACACCACATCTTGTCAAAAGTATAACATGCTAGCAAATGCTCCTGGCCCAGCCCTGCATGTGTTTAAGCATGTTGGTAACATGAGCTTGGTGGCACAGTGCACATCACTACGGCTACACGTGTATGGGCCTGCCAGGCTCTGCCTGTCCCTGTTCTTGCCTGTGTTTGTACTGGGCTCATTTTCTAACAAATGACATTCTGTTGCTATTCTCTTACAAGTAACACAGCCTCTGGATTTCATTTATCATGAGTGTTGATTACAAGGAAGACATAGGTTACAAATTGTTCCTATGATTATCTGCACGTTGGGCAGTATATACCTTTACAATCAAATGACAGAGATTTCTTAGAGCAGATACAGATCTAGTTCTCTGGAATTTATTTTGGGAATCTTCAGACAGTTGAATGAAACAGCTGAAATGTCTCTGCCTACATGGTATTTGCTTATATTTATTATATTTAAAACAGAAAAGTATTGTAAGGTAGATTTACTAGACCAACATCTAAAACCAGGGTGGAAAACATCATCATTAATAATGATGACAATGGTAGGGGAAAAACAACTTTCCTATGGTCTTGAAGACTTAAAAGAATGCCTGTGTAGTTTGGGGCCAGCCCTCTGCTGGGATTACTCTATCTGCTCCCAGCTGGTAGCCTGCAGTTCATGACAGCCTTTTATCCGTTATCAAAGCAACAAGTGGAAAAGCAGATCCTCCTGCCTGCTAACACTCTGTTCCGTTCTCTCTGTAGAATTTCTGCTTCTAAATCTTTCTTTTTAACAAGTCCTCAGATTTCCTTCCTACGGCTGCAGGAGACACTAAATATCTCTCAAGTTTCTAGCTCACTTGTCTAACTTAAACTCTGCAGAAGGAAGAAATGAAGGAGGAAAGAATAATTGCACTGCAAGGGCACATTTTCTACAGGAACTGGCTGAAATGCAAAATGAGCCCGATCTTGCTCACACTAGAGTGCTGGAGTTTAGCAACTGAGTTGAGTGACAGCAAAAGAAGAACCTAATTACTCAAACAACATGGTACTAATATAATGCTTTTACAATTTATATAAGTACAAGTTGCAAAAACAAAATAAATAAACTGCATTGGAACTTATGACATATATCCTGCATTTACTTAGCTTTTTTAGTAGTATATAAAAAATAAAAAAAGGTAGAACTAGGAGGTATTTCAGTATAATTAATGCAAACTCTTTCAAGCAAAATCTATGCAACAAAACTGAAGTTATTTGTTATGAAAACAAATCGAAATGAATATATTTTATATAGGAAAAATATACATCCCACTTTTCTTAAATCATGCTGTCATGGAGTAATAGGTCTTAGAAACACAATCCTGTAACAGTAACTACAATCTGGTAAAAATCAAGAGAATTTAACTAACCATTCTGTAGGCTACATTCAATAAAAATATATGTTAAGATTTTGGGGTTTGTTTTTTAAACACTTTGGTTTTTACACAGATTTTCCCACAATTTATGACAGTTGAGCAGTGACAGAAGATGCCACGGGAATGCCGTCGTGGCAGTGAATCTGAGACTTGCTCGCTCTCTGAACCAAGGACTTTGCCACCAGCATCCTCTGCGCATGCCAAGGTGCCCCTCTGAGCTGGCCACAAGAGACAGGGAAGCGCCAGGTCCCACCAGTGCCATGCCCTGACCACAGCACAGTCCTCTGGGGCCTCTGGTGCTTTGCTGAGACGTGGGCAGTGGTGTCTCATTTTCATGAGGTGCCAGAGGTAAATGCTCCGGAGAAGGACACAAAAATTTCAGGATATGGAGTTACTATCTATCTTAATTTCTTTCCCATAAGCTGAAGCAGTTGTAAAAACTGTAACAGAACTTTAATACAATAAAGCAAGGGAGGTCATAAAAATTATGCAAATTATTTCCTCATTTTTATCTTTCCGTGGGCATGTGCCAGTATAAAATGCAGGGTCAGCAGGAGTGACTTCTGCCGGGACCACGGGCATGAGTGCATAATGGGTCCTTGACATCTTCTTCTGCCCCATTTTCGTCCCCGTGAGGCTGCCCCTGCCCAGCCGCATATGAATGAACAGAAGTGCCTTTCATCCCCCACTTGCCTGGCGTTTCAAAAGGAACTACGAAAATAGCAGCAACAAAAATCCAGCCGCCTGCCAAAAGGCCCGCACACGTCCCATTCTCACAGGCATGTGAAAGGTTGGAGAGCTCAGCAAAATTTTTATGTACGGGAGCAGGCCCAAGGAAAACTCACACGCCATAACCAATTGTGGACAGAGGATCATCTATCAGGAGACAAATGCAGGAACTCCAGAATGTCTCTCCTCAAATGAAATAATATATCTTTGAAAGCCAATGCCCGTTTTAGGCCTGAGGCCCATATATCAAGCCTGAGAGGCTTGTGGATACGCTCCAGGGCCATTAACCTTCCACCTGTTTCCCCTTGTCCTTCAGGATGAGACCCTGCCCTTGATTTTACTCCCTTCCCCTGTTCATCTTCCGACAGAGTGTAAATGTAAAGCAGAGGGCCTGCGAAATAATTCAAAGGCAATGGACCAGGGACATGGTTACAAATCTCTGCCACTGGCACTGTGACTTATGCAGGCAGTTTGTCACACATGAGCCAGGTGACCTCTGTGACATAACAGAGAAAAATATCGCCCGAGATCAAAAGATGGGATTCAGAGCACTCTAAGTAACTGGTGTACACAGCCGTGCTATGCGGTGGCCAAGGGTTTCCTTCCTCACTTCCCAGTGCTGCTCGCTCTGCTCACTAGTGGGCAAAACGCACTCCTGCTAATTTCAGTAATCTCTTTTTCTCTCATCTCTTTAGAAATCTTTCCTGTAACCTGAACATCAACATTTGTCTCCTTCTGAAGCCCCTCTTTTTCAAAAAAAGATAATTAAATTGACAAGGAGAGACAGCAAAATGTCATTATTCAGCAGATAAAAATTAACACATAAAAAGCAGCATGATTGAAAATGGTGGATTAGTCACTTTTGCAAACAGGTCTATTTTCATCAAGTAATTTTTGAAATTATAAGTAGTACTAAAACTTTGTATGAGCACATGATATCTAGTATTGCAATAAAAAGTCTTCAAAGTCTAAAACATTTATTGGGATTCAACTTTCATGATGGTAAAAATGAGAGTAGAGTTAGTATTAAAAATGATGTAATAAACCCAGATAACACACTTCTGTACCTATTCATATTTTACAAAGAGATATACTATAGAATCAGAATAACAGTCATTTGAAATAAATCCAATCAGATTGATTTTTTAAAAATCTTGAATCCATTTTTCAAGCTGTGTGCTACATAGGAAGTTTCCCAGCTGTTTTGTACATTTAGGACTCTCTGCTGGGTGCAGACAAAAAAAGTAAGGCTTAATGCAGTGTTTCTCTTTCACTCGCTGTAACCTAATGGTATGTCTGGTATGGACATTTAATTTTGTCTATTTCATAAATTAAAGAAAACCCACAACTGTCACAGTATCCCTGGCATGATGATGAAATGAGAAATACAACTGTAGCTAGATCAGCCTAAATCCCATTCTAATCCTAAATCACTTTGGCACTTGCCAACATCCAGTTGATGAAAAACTCAGTTTGACCCATGAATGTATATAAAAATATACTTATACAGACACACACAGAGAAATTCAGCACACTGATTACGAGTGTGCTAAGTGTTACTTTATCAGCTATTTCATCCTGCTTCGTCTCATGCCGACTTGGCAAATCATGCAGTGTTCAAGCTCTTACTCAAAATCACCTCGTCTTCCACTATGGAAATATATCTAAATTCACTAAATCTAAAGGCATAAAAAAAGTTGGACAATGGATAGGTCTTGAAGCCAAATCATGCAGCAGTTACAAAGAAATGCGCAGCTGAAAATCACTTCATGTTTCCCATTGACTAAAACATGACATACAGCAGTAAACCATGCTGTTGCAGAATGCTGCAATAGTAAACACAGTAAATGCAAAATCAGTATTACAAAAAGACTACTGTGAAGTGTTACCACATGCATTTGTAAAAATAAGACAGCTGTTTGATTTTATAGTGTTAAAATCTTCTACTCTTGTTTGGGCCTTATGATTAAACATGTATTTTCCTCTTTTTAATATCTCTAAAGAAAGTCTGTCAGAGGCACAACAGTCAGCAATTACAGGTCAGTTTTGTCACCAGTTTCACTGAACTCTTAAGTCAAATCCCAGATGTCTTCATTTTTGAAAATACCTAGTGTTACTTTTTCGTGTAAAATTGTGGTGTTACAACCAAGTTTTGTCGCAGTCAGATCTTTAGCTCTTTTACATTCCTATTAATTTTTATTAAGTCTGGGTTTCATTTAGGCTTTCTGCATTTTTTATATATATTTGATGTATCCCTGAAAAAATTAATTTTTATTTTAAAAAGCACCTAACCCAATCCACTGCCTTTTACAGTAAGTATGATCTAGTGCCTCTGCTTTTGTAATATTCATGAAATCTGGAAATCAAGGCTAGGCATCATATGCTACCATCATATGCTAATAGAGGGTTTTGCTCATTTGAGTGTTTGATCAGTTTTGAATGCCCAAATGGCCTATTAGAATTTCCAAGACGTAAACTACTTTAAAATGTTATTATATGTATGAAAATACTATTATATGAATACAATAAATTTTAATTTTCATAGATACACACTTGGTTTCACATGAAATAATTTGTCTCATGTACCTCTTGCCATATGCTTTTTGTGTAAATAGCTACTAGCAAATATTTTATAAAATTGAAGGTTAAATTACCCTGATTCTAAAGAAGGGAATTTGACTCTTGGTTGTAATATACAGAACATCTTTTCTTGAGGAAAAAAGTGTTAAATTAATTGGTTTACATAGTACACAGATGCTACAAGCCCAGTTAATTGTATTTTTGAGTGGCTATGCCTCCCTGATTCAGGAATTGAAAACAAAATAAAGCAAGGAGTATTTAACATTAACAGTAATTTGACAAATAATAATAATTTGGGGCATGAATCATTCCTTACATTCCTTTCCAGCTACAGACAATTTCTGTTGGGAAAAGTGCCATATAGTATCGACAGTGACAACAAATTGTATTGTCCGGTGAACATCTGTTTCCGACTCCCACACTGATATTGCAGGTTGGCTACTTCTGATTTAGTCTTCACAGGCTGCCCAACCACAGAGGAACTGGAAATTACTGGTACATTCAACTTTTATTATTGGAACACAGGAAAACTTTATCATCATGCTGGGAAGTTCTGTGTCTTTTGAAATATTGGAAGGAGGATTATGTGAGCACAAAAAGCCACATGTGACAGTTCTTATGAAGAAGGAGAAAAGTGGCTTCTGTGTGAAAGTCTGAGATTAAAATCTCAAAAAGGAGCAGTATTTCTCTGTTCAAGATGCAATATTTGATGATGAGGGTTTGGTGGGGGTGTTTATTTTTAATAAAACCAGCAGCATTGCAAAAAAGGACCGGATTCTCCCAGTCTTGTTTAATATATAACATTGTGTCCCTATGCAAAATGCCTCTGAAATTCAAAGCGGTTTCTATAGGGCAGAGCAGGCTGAGGTTTAGTTTGAATTGCAGGCTCTGGCCCTAGAGAACTCAGCAGTTCTAACTCGTATTTACTGTACAGAGTTAATATCGTGCAACTTAGACAGTAAGGCTGTGTTAACTAGTTCAGATTACCACTGTTAAAAAAATCAAAGCCAATACTGAGCAATTTTTTCAAAAATAAGGGCAGTTTGTTAGAATGATCGATGTCATTTTTCTCATAGTTACACCACCATTGTTAGAAAAAGGTTAAGTTCCACTTTGGTTGCGAAAAAGAAGAAATGAAGATACATTTTTGATAGGCACCATGTACCAGTTTGATAAAGCTTCAATTCCAGATCTATAAACTCTTTTACAGAGAAAGAAGGAGAGCAAGAAACTCCACTGAACTCCTGTTAACACTAATTAGAGTTGCCAGCATGCAGCGGAATCAAAGGCAAAACATGTGGAGCTCCCACTGAAGTCAAGAGGAGAAGGATATGACTTAAAGGAGAGGCATGCAAATTAAAAATAAATGCAGTTCAACGTTACCAAATGAGCTACTCATGTAAATACTAACTTTGAGGTCTAACCCCTCCTACTGGGAACACTCTCCCTGAAAATTCATTCCTAGTCAGGAGACAGCATTGTCCTTGACCACACTTGCCAAATGAGAACCCATCTTGTGAATGATGGGTCCAAGCCAATGTAGAGCAATTGCCATGTGTTTCTTTCTTCTTAAAGTTATTAATATTGTTGCTGTTGTTAATATTCTTGTTATTTATTCACTGTACTATAAACGAGGACCAATATTTTCCAAATCTTGCATCAGAAAGGCAGTGCTACTCCTTATAGCAATTTTGGATTTCTCAAAGTCTTGAAAGTCTAGATAGAATCTTAGCAATATGGCTAATATTCCAAATTTTGTTAGGACAATCTACATCTTGGCCTCAGATGCAAAAAATGGCCTGTTCTTGTTTTTCATGGGTATGATGTGTGCTAACCCAAACAATATTCCAGTGGCATTTGTGGGCAGCTGGCTTTCTATCTCCTGCTCTTCTCTCCATATGTAGATAGAAGGTACATCGGTGACTGTGGAGTTAAAAAAGAAACTGAAACTATTTTATGCTATAGTGACCTGGGTATGAGCCACATGTAGTTTTGGCTTCACTAGATGACTTGCACTGCTACCTAATTTAGTTTCATGTCTCCCAGCAGCCAGGTTACTACATCCCTACCATCTCCCACAGTTCTAAGGACAGGGCTGTTATTGCCCTGAAACCACTGCACAGACAAATGGGAGCAGAAACAGAAACTTTGGGCAATTGCACCTGGTATTCTTTTTACATGTTTTTGCTGTTACCTGAAGGAAAGATAATACTTAGGATTAAATATCTTTGCAGTTTTATTGTGGCTTTTACTGAGCTCCAGATATATCAGTATGGTGACTGCTGGCCTGTACAACCCACACACCTTGAACCTTTTTCTCAAGAATTTCCACCTTTTCCGAAAAGGGTGTACAAAGATTCTGAGGGCTTGTCACTGAAACCACTGACTGAAGGAAAAGGTCAGTGGAGCCAAAAGCCACAAATATTTGCTGTTACTGCTGCCTATGTAGTGGCTGTGGCACTAGCACAATTCCCAAGAAAGAGAAACAAAGAGAAAATAGATAACAGATAGGGCATTTAGAAGTAACATGTAGCAAATTAAACTTAAATGCTTGACACAGGCAACCTTACAGAAGAAAACAGAAAACTGGCAAATGCTATGAGTGAAAATGAAGATACAGTATTCAAGATCTAAACTTGCACTTCTTATTCGGACAAAATTCTCGTTGGTTACAGTAAAGCTTTTTCTGATACACAGTCCAAGACTGGGTTCATAAGCACAGCCTGACTCACACTGAAAAATACTACATGGAAGGCTGATTTGTTCAGCTCTCTATTTAGGAGAGCAAGCAGTTATAGGTCCATATTTATTTCCTTGCACAGCAAATTCTGGCCGTAGCATGAGATGAGGAAGGTTCCCATCAGGTTAGTCTTTTCTGCCCATACCTTGAAGGGGATGAAGCAGATCAGCATGTGACTAGACATCCCTGTCTCTGCCTCCCCTAAAGTGCTGGATCATCCCTCACACTAATCAGTTGCGTAAGGGATGCATAAAGCTGCTTCTTGAATGGTGAGGGGTTATGACTCAGCACCACCAGCCTGCTCATTACTCAGGACAAACCGGGAGACTGCAGTAAGTATTCCCCAATAAATACCAGAAGGTATCCAGAGGAAACAAAGAGACTGTGTTGACTGTAACACCAGAATAAAGATACAATTCTTCCTCACATTCAGTGTCACTTAGTCAGGGTGATGTTTCCTGTACTCAGTGAACACGCCAGTAAAAGCATTTCCTTGGCATAGAGACAACATGGAAATGTCCTTTTAAAATCAGTTAATACCAACAGAACTCATGAGCTAGCTGGAACCATTTCCTATGCTATGGAAAGAACACTCAAATAAGGTTAACCAAGAATTTCACCCTCCCAGCCTCCCCCTCCCCATCTATTTCTGGATGTCTTCTTTTGTTCACCCTTTGCTAATTATAGTGGCCTTGCTTAGGTGATATTTATAGTCTTAAAAGAGTTGCCTGACTTTTAGAACACTTTATTCATGTATATTTCCTGTGTTTATTGTTGCCTTAACTAATTTTTAAAATTAATTTTACTTGATCCAAGATTTTATTTAGCAACAAATATCAAAGTAACTTTTCTTTCAACAAATGCAAGAGCTGTATTTAGATGTAAAAAACATTTTTCTATTTCTGAATTTCCGAAAACAGATTTTAGTTTCTTTCCCTCTCAAAGTGATAAGTATGAAAGAAAACTCCAGAATCAGACAAAATGAAATTTCTTTTTTCACTGCAGTATGGTTACTTGGTATTTTATTTTACTAATTTATTCTTTTTTGTCAGTAATGATTGCTTTAATGAGTGAGGTGTTTCCAAGACGCAGTGTTAAATATTTTTTTCCCAGACTATCCTGATGTTTTCATAACCACCTATAACTGAACTTCCACAAGTTACAGAAGTGGAAAAAAAGACACTGAGAACGTCTACATAAAATTACATCTTCAGTTTCCCACCTGCACCGTATTTTATCACTTTCTTAGTTTTTCCTCGTTCCGTCTTAAATCTGCCCTTTTGTTTCTTCTGCGGTTGCACTGAAAATGTGCCTGTAGTGATGCCAGTAGCAACAACTTTCAGTCCCCATTTCAAAATAGCAAACAAAGAACATTTTGAGGAAAAATCTGATACGTGCCTTTCAACTTTGTTGAAAGCTGTCGGATTTGGGGAAATGTTAGAGCAAAACTAACTGGTGGTTCACCTTTCAGCAGAAAGGCTTTCTCCGTCCCTGGATGCTGCCGCTCAGTCCGACGCGGACAGGCTGAGGTGAGGGCGGCACCTCTGCGGAGAGCACCTGGCACCCGCGGCGCCCGGCCGGCGCCCGTGTCTCTGTCCCGGTGTCACACAGGAGCCCGCCGCAGCCACTCGAGGGGGACGCAGGGAAGTGAGCGGCCCCTTCCCGGGGAGAGCCGCTGGAGCCCCTCAGCCCCTCGAGGCTGGAGCCCAGGGCTGGGCACGGACTCCGCCACACGCCCGGCCCGGCCCTGCCCGCGCTGCAGCGGCGCTGGAGCGCACAGCTGCGGGCGGCACCTCGGGGCACGCCTGCCAGCCCCGACCCCTTCCCACGGCCCAGAGGCAGCCTCAGGTCAGCAGCGGGAACGTGCGAGAGGAGCAGAGCCGTGGCCCGAATCAGCCGCTTTTTTCGGCTTTTCTCCCATGTAATTTGCTGATGCCTGTGCTGGGCACAACCCCTCGCCTCACCTGCCAGCCCCAACACTCCTCATGGCCCCACCTGGGCCTCACCCACGGCGCCATTCAAGCTCCAGCCAAGGACCAGCCCTCCCGGAGCTCCCTCACTGCGGTACGTGTCCTTGTCTCGTCCCTTCCAGTCCTGCCTTGTCCTTAGGACTCCCAAGGCTCTCTGTGACGGAGATGGAGTGGGACAGTCCTGTGGGGGGATGGCAGCCCCTGCCCCTCAGTGAGGCTGAGGTAATGGGGCTGCCGTGCCCAGAGGTTTCTGTGGCACGTGGAGAGCAAATATTTCAAATCCATTTCGTAACGGGCTAAGATGGTGTGTTGCGATTTAGCTGACATTAGCCCTGAATAAAACTGTGCTGGAATGGAAAATACTTAAGTCTTTAGTATGTCCCTGTGCTTATATAGCTGTATAAGGTGTCCAGCCTGTTCTGAGTGATCCTACGGTTTGTAGCACAGTTTGAAAGCTCTCAGGTTTAGGCCGTCTCTCCAACAATGAGTCTGACAACTGAGTGCTGTGGAAAACATATTTGTGGTGCTACTAGAGGCAGCACCAATAACATTCATAGTGAGGAACTACACAGTTTCTCACTCTCCTGGGTATGTTTTATTCAGATGTTGTACTTCCACAAGGCTTTCATATGGCTGTATAGAAGAATATAATTTATATGATGTAGCTTTAGCAGGGCTTAATAGGAAGTCTGTAAGTGACTTCAGTATGGCTGGGATTTCATCCTTACTGTGGGTGATCCTAAAGGCTACAGGTTAACAGAAGAACATCTTTAAATCTGATCAGCCTTGATAAATTTATAGAGGCAAACTTCCACTGTAACTGGGAACCATCCCATAGAATAGAAATATGGTACAATACAAGTGCTCGTTCCGAATGATACAGGTACCACACAAAAACTCTGGATCAGAGTGGAACAAGTTCTCTTTCTGCAATAAGATCTACAGTCTGGTTATACAAAATGTCATAATTTGCAGATGGAAAAATGGCTCTTTTTTTTGGGCAAAAACTTGCAAAAAACTGAGATCTTTGCAAATGAAGATCTGTAATTCTGACAATAAAAATGTGACTTTGCTAAGTGAAATCAGGCAATATATGATTTTCCCAAGAGACTGGAATTGTTTAATATTTAATGTGTAAAACTTTAAATCATTTAGCAAAAAAAAATCAAGCCTTCACAGCAGAAAATAACAGCTAAAAATTGTCTGAAAATACAACAGACTGTCAACATGGCTGAACATTCCCTGTCCAGTTTCCTAGTACAGCAGTTATTGCTGGAGTTAACTTTAACATCACTTTGGACTACTCACAGCATGCAAGATCTAAAGAGCACTGGTTTTTCATCTTGCCCTACAGCAATGTGATATACATTTGCTAACACACCCAAGTAATCTTTCTATGACACTGCTGGCAATTGTCAAACTTAAATTGGAAGCTTACACTTTGAAGGAAAACAAGTGAACTGTAATATTAAACTTCTGTTTTGTGTAACCAATACCTCAGACTCAGATTAACTCAGTGGCTGCTTCAGGACTTGTAGCAGGAGTGGCTGTAGCTGTGTAAGTCCTTGTGTCCATACATCAGGCTGTTACATCTCTGCTTAGGGGCTGGCAGCTTTTTGAATTGTTACTGGCTCAAATTTTCTCTGTAAGCAACAAAACTGTTACTGCACCAGGACTGCTGACGCCCACCTGGGTAACTGTGCTGGTGAACTGCTGGGGGCAGGTGCACTCAGGTGCAGATGTGGCAATGCTTCCATAAACACCTACATGGAACATGGTTCTTAGTCACAGCATGATGCTCAACTGGGTATTAAATAGAAAATTACTAAATCCAGAGAGGCTAAACTCAGTCTTCTGCTATCAGGGATGATAACATCCTACAGCAGAGTGACACTAAAGTACCAGCTCTGACGTGGAAGGGCATAAGAGAATGTCATCTTTCTCTTTACGCCTAAAAAACATGCCAGCACTAAACGAACTGTTTAGAAAGGCTGCAAAATCACATGCCCACATGCTGAAAAACAATGTTTATTCACAGCTTTTGTTCAGAGAAGAGACAGAAGATCATCATGAAGTTTATTCTAACTATGTGTTCCTCTACATTTTTAAATGTTTGAGGAATATTTTTCTTAGATTCAATATACTGAAGCCAGACTAAAAATCAGCAGTTACATATGACAACATATTAACTAATCTGATTACTGATATCAAGGGTAGCCTTGCACCTCAGTTTCTGGCAACTTCCCTGATTGAAAGAACACTGCAGAAATTTTATTTCATCAGCTATGTGAGTTACATTTCCTGTCCTGATAAACACACACTACAAAGTCCAAAAGCACTTCAAGTTATCAAATTGCACTTGATTACTTAAGTCTTAATAATATATCAACCTTTCATCATCCTGCAAATTTTTAAGGTACTTCACTGCTGACCTTTTTCTGAAAAAACAAAACCCCAAAACTAAATTTTTTGCTTTTCTGTGCCAATTCTATTTAATAATTGGATTTCTGTACTGCAATTCCTTATTTTCTATGGATTTCTTGATATTCAACTACACATAGACTCAAATTTGAAATTAAAGCTGGTATACAGAGTATTACATTATTACATCTATCTAAATAGAATTCACAGAAGAAATGAAGTGCCTCCAGTAGTTCTGTTAATCCTATTCACATTAAGTCTGCACTTACAGAACTAAGTTGCACTTCTGAGGAATATGTAACACAAAGCTAGGCCTTTTTTAGTTTATGAACTGCCAAAATATCTGTGATACCATGTACAATGCAAGATCTATGACAGGGTCCTGTGGAGATATGTGATTAAACCACTGTTTCTTTAAAGGCCACAGCTAATGTAAGCATGAGCAAATTTATACTTACAGCAAGAAATCTTGGGATTGTACAGTCTGACATCAGTGAATGGTCTAAATTTGCAAACTCAGTGAATAATTGTAGGATGAGCTTCTTTACCATGAGGTGCACTGGTTCTTCCTGCAATCATTCACTACATGGTTTGTGCTCACATAGTACTTTGACCTATGACATCCTCACTAAAACAGCCAAATAAGGCAAGGTAGAAGTTTTTGTGAGTCACCATTCTTTTAGTGCCCTTTTTTGTAACTATTAACATTTAGTTGATTTTTTCTGATCCTCAGCCAGAAGAAAGTATCCTGAGGACTGCTCTACAATGCAGGTCCTGTGTTTCTCCTGCCCCAGGCACAGACTGCTTGCTTTTATGGGTTCAGGAATACTTAGCTCTGGAAGCAGTCTTTGAATTTTCCCTGATGTGGGCTGATGAGGAAAGACCAGACCAGAGAAGCTGTCTGCATCCTTCCTTGGGGCCAGGCAGCCTTTGGACTCTAGAAACTCTTGCAATATTTTCTTTTTAGCTTTGTACAAAGACCTTTCACCTGACTAAGACAGCTGGCGACAAATCTAGCATCCCCAGGGCATTTCTGAGTTTTCTTAGCTGAGGATAAGATGGATATATCTTACTTTTATATTTACTGAGTTTTCAACCGTTCCAGAATAGCAAACAAAGGCCTTCTTTACTATTACTATTACTATTACTATTACTATTACTATTACTATTACTATTACTATTACTATTACTATTATTACTAACTATCATCCTGAGCCTATTGGGACGTTACCTCTGTATTATTTATTCTGTGTATAAAGAACCAAACAGAAATATATCTCATTATGAATAAAAAAAGTAATACGTGATGTCAACCCCCAGGATTTATGACTTAATTATTCGTTACAAAGTATTCTGTCTTCACAGAATATATAGGGATGTTTGAGATTTTAGCAGGTGTTAAATTCAAATTTACTGGATTGCAATTGGCTGCTTTGGATCTAACTCTGACATTATTATTAATCCTGACTAGTTGGCTTCTTGAATTTTTCCATTAGTTTCTGATATCTCACAGGAAGATGAGAGGATCTGCTCCTCAGCAAGTGTGAACATTAGCCTTAACTTACATACCCAAATCACAGGTCATATTCAAATGCAGTGTATGCTGTGGGTAGTTTTACGCAGTCAATATTTTTCCCTTTTACGTCCTTAAATGTGTAACATATTCCAAAAGAGGTGATGGAATTTTGTAGAGCAACAGGTGAGAAGATTGTGATAAGCTTAAACTGGTAAAAGCTTCAGAAAATAAAGTTTTAGAACAGGTTTGTTTTCGTTTGAGATCTCTTTAAAAAAAACAAATCTGCAGCCAAAAGTAAAGAAATAAGGAAAACTTAAAAGCTGTAGCTCAATGATGGGTTTTTGTTATTATCTCTAGGGTAATAGTGGCCTAAACCACTGATGGACTGGGACGGCATTTTTTATCATATCCTCCCCCTGAATTTGGTTATCTACAAAACTCTACATTTAGCAGAAAGGAAAATGATTGCTCCGTTATATTAACTGAAGAGACAAGAGTGTAAGAAAAAGTTTAGAATGAAGTGAAAATATACAGTAAATAATTGCACACATACTGCCTGGTAACTCACAGCCAGTTGTGCAAGGCATCATTCATCATGACAAAGATGAATTTCATATAAACTACATTTATAATTTTGTACTGTTTAATTATTTGAGTAATTTAAAATTTTAGTCCCAGAGATCTGCTAATGCACCTGTCTTATCTGAAAGACATCTCAATATTCAATTATTTAGACAGCTAGAAATAAGAGTAAAATAACTTTCTGAGCAAATACATACTTCTCAGCTGTGAATAATAGGCAACAAAGTTAGCTGTTCTGAAAATCTAATTGCATCTTTATCACAATTGCCTCTCCTTCCTTCTGCATTTAAAATCTGCCATATCCTTAGGTGGCTTTTTTTTTTTACCCTCTCCCACAGGTATTCATGTTCTGTGGAGCAATACTGAAAGAGCTGCTTTTGCTACCTTGATCAAAAGAACCTGAAATCATGGATGGATAGAAGAGAGCTGCATTCAGGAAAGGTTTGGAAGTCTTTTTTAATATTGTTCCTGTCCTCTCAACTGAAAAGAGAGATGTTGTTACCCAGTGCTGTTAAAAATGTAGGGTCTGATCTAAACATGCTTTTGAAATTGAAAAGCTTAAGGTTCTTAGCATTGTGTATAATTTGGCCCCTAAGTTTTGGATGTGGATGGATTTCTGAGTGAGTTGTTATTTTTCTGGAATGCTGTGCAATTTTGTTGATCTTCTCCAGTTAAAAAAAAATAATCTGAATGCACCAGAAGGTATGAAACTGTCTGACCTCGAAGTTCCAACATGCAAGGGGTACGTGTGAAAATCAGTTCATGAGCCAAAGGTTCTATGTAGCAAATTTTTTGAATATGTGTATTTCCAGAAGTCTGTGTGTACATGGTAATGTATAATACATCTAGAACCAGGAGAAGTTAGTCAGCATTTTTATAAATGAATTTCTGCATCTTGTGTGTCCATACTAGTAAACATAGGCTGGTTGAAGAATATAATCCAGGCTGAGGTTGGAGGTGAAGGCCATCTTTAAAACTGTTCCCAGTATAGCATATTGAATGCTTATAAAATTTGTCACTTTAATCATAAATTAGGAATCTTAGGGCAGATCATAACTTAAAAATTTGTACACTGAAAGGTACATGCAAGACAATTTTAACACTGTTACTCTAGACTAAAGTACTCCCCAGTGTATGGATAGAAAGACCTGGTCTCATATATTTACCACACATTCTATTGGAAATATAACATGTTCGCAATTTCAATTTTTAAATTATTTAAAATGGGTAGCATGGCTTATAGCTGACTACAAAACTGTATACAATTGAGAAAGCAAATATGTGACAGTCCTTTCCTCTCTTTAATGCATTTTGGTTTTCCTCTCTGAGTAAACTTCCTCTCTTCTTTCTCTTTGAATAGACTGAGTTTTCAATGATTCCTGCAATCATTCTCACAAAAAACTGGAGAGAAGCTGGAGTTGCATATGCAGCATATACAGCTTGCTTTTCTTGTAATCAGGCTTTATTTCATGTGTCCATGTCCTTATGGTCATGACAAACATACTGTTGTGGCAAGCTTTCCAAGTGCAGCTTTTCAATCTCCCTTTTGTGCTCTTAACTCATGTAGATTCAATTTGTAGTGAAATCCTAAAATAATTGTTATATTTGGAAGCTGAGTTATTTTCTTTAACTTGAAAATAGTCAGAAATTAAGGGTGATCACAAAACTTCACAGATTTCAGTAGCAAATACTTGTGGCAAAAACATCTCTCTGTAGCAGACAGACACAGTAACTAGCAATGTAACAGGGAAATTCAGATGTGAGTTGAGTTCAT
Source organism: Picathartes gymnocephalus (assembly GCA_013390045.1). Lineage (NCBI taxonomy): Eukaryota > Metazoa > Chordata > Aves > Passeriformes > Picathartidae > Picathartes > Picathartes gymnocephalus. Next base: position 32,623 of record WEKY01002931.1, on the reverse strand, counting down.
CATCTTGAGGGTTTTTTTGAGATTGAATCGTATTCTTTCCAGAGCTAATTTCTGTATCAAGACAGTGGTTAAAAACTGTACTTCATATCTATTGTCTGATCTCAAATTTCAGGCTTAAAATTTCAGACTTGGAATTTCAGACCTGATCATAATAGACCACAAAGCTGCTTTAACAATAAGTCTGAAAAATGTAAATGGGTGAATTTCTGTCCACCAGAAAGCTATGCATGAGGATTTCCTGGGTGCTCCAATAAAAACAAGAGAACAGAGGTCATTGCAGCAAACTAGACTAAAGAAATCCCCCTGGTATCAGTGGTGATGAGAACCAAAAGGAGTCCTTGAGGTATCTACTTCCTCCTTGCTTTCTGTTCCATGTACATCCTGCTTAGGTTTCAGCCTGCACAGTTAATTAGATACACGGGAGTGCATAAAATAATATCCCATTGAGAAACTGAATATTCCGCATATGGATTTATATAAAGTGTGAATGGAGATGGACAGAAATAGCATTGCCCCATTATGTTAAGTAAGGTAATGAAATAATTACATAAATGAATGTGGAATGGTGCAACAGGTGTGCTTACAACCTTGAGTACAAGCCAGACAGGGAGCGATGCTGACAGGGAAGGAGTAGAATTATGTGAGGCCCTGTGGATGTTAACAATAGTTGTGATAAATACTGAAGTACAGAAGAGCTGAACTGAATATTGAATCTCTTTGCTACAGCTAATTACAGCATCAGGTGGAAGTCAGCGGCCAGTTTCTCCTTGTAATAGTCTGCCTACTTCAAGCCAAATAAAAAAAGAATGAGATGCTTGGGGGGGTGGGGGAACAAAACCCATGCTTTCTTGCTCAAAGTACAAGATTGTAAGAAATAGTATTTTTTCTTGACTGAATGATAATACAATGTAAGATTGTTACCTACCTTAAGTTCTCTAAAGAAGATGCTACTCCTAGCCCACTCAACAATGGAGAAGAGGGTTTGGTCAGCCATTTTACACATAAGTCCAAATGTGTTGAGCTTCTCGTGTTTGCTTCTGTTGGCTTGCTCTTGCTGCAGATAGGCCATGATTTTAGCTTGGACTTGTGGCTCATCAGGCTCACATTTCAGGAGTTCCAATATCAGGTGTGGGATACTTGCTGGTGAGCTTGTTTGATAACTATCCATGTATGAGTAGCCCATTATTGACTCTGGTGAGCTAGTGTAAGGGTCAGGGTACTCGGACTTGATAGCACGGCTTGGGAAATGGCCATAGGTTTGGTAGCCTTGCAAACTGCCGTGGGGCGGCATTGTCATGCTGATCGGAGAGGTCACAAAGGGACTCCTGTCATAGTCTGTGGGAGGCAAGGCTGTATGGTTCAGAGGTAGGCCTTTAGAAGCTGAATGGATGTTCTGGATTGCAGAGGATATTGTCAGGTCGGTTGGCATTGCTTGGATCACCTGAGTCATGGCTTCCAGTTTAAGTCCATTTGCTCGGATAAGAGCTTTCTTCTGCTGCTTCAATGCTCTGTCTCTCTTGTACATTGGTCCAAACTTGTTTCGACCGCCACGCATTCGGTCAGCTCGCACAGCTGTCAGGGGAGGGGAGGAAGTAAATCATTATTAACACTTGGAATTGACATCCTTTAATCAAGCATACATTACAAAAGAGCAGAAATGTAAAAATATAACTCTTCTATTTTTTTCCAAATTCAGAGTTGCACTTTTATTCCTAAAGAAAAGGATTTATTTTGACTTAACAAATGTCACTTTTTTCTAGTGATTTAAAGGTCACATGCATATATTACTAACAAAGAAGGACTTCTCTGTACATTGATTAGGACACAGGGACAAACACAATGGAGGGCTACAGGAATTTCACACCTGCTATGGGATCATATGGAAATCTCAATGTACATTTGGGTTTATATCAAGCTACTATGTCATTAAGAAACAAGGGCTGAAGTCCAGAATTTATCTGAGACGTATCCAGCAGACCACATTGTCTCATTATAATCATTCCATTACTGCCTTCCACCGCAGCAAAACATCTGAAATGTAAATTGTGAAATGTTCAGTAGTCACAAAGGGGAATACATTTCTCTTGGCAAAAAGGAAGCATTTCCTTTTGATGATTCTGTTCAGGTTGGTGTAAAACTTTGAGACTTCTAGTTAGCTGAACAGCTCTATGGAAATGTTTAGCTGCAGTTGGAATGTGCAGAGAGAAAGCTGTCAGCTTGCTGCCTTCTACATGGAAGATAGAAGTGAAACAGAAACTATTGACACTGTTCTGGCTTATAACATCTCTGGAATTAGAAATAATTAAAACAAATCCTACTCAACAGCTGCCTTGGGAGTCATACTGGTGGTCTCTGTCACTGCAGTGTCTGTCACCACGGAATATATATAATGGACTAGTGAGGAGCTTTCACCAAGCCCACCTTGCCCAACGGCAATTAGATTGAAAGAGGAACCTTTGACAGCCTGGTGACATGTTGAGACTGCTGAGATTGCTGGAGGTTAAGTTCTTGAGCTTTTTATCTTAGGGATTAGTAGGACATTAAAAATTTATTATGAATGCTAGATATGCATAATACTGTACCTTATCATAAGGACTTTAACGTTTAATGATTTTTTTGGTCCATTGTAATTTATGAACTAGACTTATAAGGCTATATATATCACTACCAGGGAAATACACATACAAGTGTCACAAATATTTACAATTAGGAAAGCACGTGTTCTTCCAATTTTCTAAACAAGGGAAAAGAAGTTATATATGTGTAGATAAGGAAACTAAAGTACATTTTCTGCAGTACCTTTAAAACTACAGGTGCTTTGCTTGAATTTGTAGGAAAAACCAGCTGTCAATATTGGTGCTGAATGTTGACTTTAAACAAAATGCATGAAATTAATTATATCACTAGTAAATGAAATTAATTTTAAGTCTGTATACATAGTATTCTCACAGGTACTCTGCAATTAAAAACTGTGAGCCAAATTGGATTAGCAAGTACTTTTGTATAAATCCTACTTAAATTTAAGGTGAGCTTTGTATAATCACAGAAGTCAAAATTTGGTCTTGTATCACTGTCAGCAAGTGAGAGGAGTTAAAAGTAGAAGTAGACAAATGTATTTTATCCTTCTTCTTAATGCCAACAATGACAAAAGGATTCCACACGTCCTGTAATTGTACTATTTGAATTTGGAAGCACGTGCAGTGATTCGGGATGTTTAGTGCAGTGTGTCAGTGCTAGCTCAGTCTTGTGGGCAAATACAACATGATTGAATCAATCAAACTGCAGGAGGCTGATTTTTCTGTTTATCTTCAGTTATATCAACAGCTTCCCTTTGCCAGAGTCTGGTGGCTGGGTCTCATCTTTTCTGGTTTCCTTCATGGCTTATGGTTTTCCCCCTTGGCATGATTTTTCCTGGTTAAGCATCTAGGGTGAATGTCATTTTAGTACAGTTGTTACAGTAAGGAATTTAGGAGCTTGTCCTCGGTCAAGGAAAAATGTCATCTGCTGTGAAATCGGAATTTTAATATTTTATATATCAAAGTTAGAGCGAATTATGTATGATTCACAAATTCAAGTCGATGATATTTTTGCATTTGGTTATCTCAAAGGGTATTGTACACTTTTCATTGTTCTCTGTAGATGAGAAAGTGAAATGAAGTCAAAAAGTGTACTTCAAAATGCCTTATTCTCTTTCAACCACAATAGCCTCGCAGGTGTAGCATCACAAAAATATAGGACACAACTTCAGAGATTTTTTGGTTCCTTAATCTCAAAGGTGAGTCGGTGTGAGAAAAACCGTTATTTTATCTGATTCTTTGTGTTCTGCCTTGTTGTCAGAAGAACATATGTAAAAAAACCAAAAAACCCAACTCTAAATAAAATATAAATAAAATCAGATCACTCTCCATAGCAAATGAATATTTTTTTTTCCTATCTGGACACTTGTTACAAATTTTATGTTTAATCTAAATTAAGTCTTTTTTTAAAGCTGCAGAACTATTCAATCTAGATCCATGAATTCACAAACTTTAAAAGCCTAAAATATCAAACTATATTCTTATTTGACAAAATGGATTATGGTTTTGACTGGTTCCTAAATGGCAGTGATCCACCATTTACTTACTAGATTTTTTTATACAGCAACTGTTTCACTGACCATACAAAGTAACCTTTTATTATCATTTCAAAGCCATAATTATATAACTTTTTAATATAAAATACAATGCATTAACATGTCATCCTATAATTTTATAGTATAGTTGAAGATATCAGCAAGACTATAGCTCTTACCTTCCAGTTTCATTCCAACACTTAGACATTTTTGAAATCGACAGTAAGGACATCGTTTTCGCTGTGTTTTGTCAATCTGGCAATTCTGATTTTCTATACATGTGTACCTTTTGTTATTCTGGACTGTTCTCTTAAAGAATCCCTGTATGATAGACACAAAAATTAGCCTGTTTTGCTTGAACGTGTGTTTCAGCATTTTATGGAAATCACTATAGTATAATTTTCAGATGCCATTCAAGCACTTACAAAGTTACAGAGTTTATTTTAAATTAGTCAGGTGAACCCAGGAGAAAGCCACTAGATGCCAGAGGAGGTTTTCTTGTGTTAGTGCTGTGTTTTATAGACTCAATGGCAAGGTTGGTGAGACTTTAAGGAGGCTGTAACCTTCTGTGCTTCTAACACCAGTGGCAGAAATAGTGACACTGACCACTTCTTTTTGTATTCTTTAGTCATTGCAGAATTATTAAAGTCTTCCTTTAAAGCAGTTTTACATGAAATAAGTAGGAATACTGTTGCAAAGATAAGAGAAGTACAGAGTACCTCTGGCTATTTTACATCCCAGTGGGGCATGCTGGAGGCATAGTAAGTGCTTGTCATTCACTTCGCATTGATCACTTTTTTAGTGAAAATATAGTGGGCTAAGTTAATTTTTCCATGCAACTAAATGTTTTAAATTGCATTGTTCCAGCAAAGGAGCTTCACTTACAGTGTACTGGTTAAATAACTGTAAAAAACCTTAAAAAATTTTACATGAAAATCTGACTTGTCATAAATTCACAATTATTTAAACCTTATAGCACTATAGACCAACACAGGTATATTCATCTTTCTATATGTTAATTGGTTACTTGACTTTGTATGTCAAGTGAACTCTGACAGTTACAGTTTGCATGAAAAAAGTGCATGGCCATTACAATCACAGAAATTTACACTGCAATATTGAAGGATGAAAATAAAAATCTTAAGAAAGCTGCATTAGATTTTGTGAAGCTGATCTGCATTGAGGATAATCTTCCTACTTTATCCTCCAGAAAAAGAAATACTCTGAATTTATGTAAATCAACTAAAACCAATATTTAGCACATTTAGGAATGAAAGTTGTTCTAGAACTACATCACGACAGCAAATTACTAAAAAACAATGACAAAACCACAATGCAAAACAGTCTAAGTTGTTTTCATTTGTCCAGATGTCTCTCTCAAAGAGACTTCTAAATCCTAAAGCTTTTTGGTGATTAATTATTTTATGTGAATGTATTAAGAAACGTATCAGAAATAACCCCAAATATTATGCATCTGGTTTATTTAATTATTCTTTTCTCCGCCCTGCTTATATTTGCAACGTTTTGGCTGTACTTGTGTTTTTATGGAGTAATTAGTACAGAACCTTGCAGCTTTCACAGGTGAGAAGTCCATAATGGTACCCAGACACTTTGTCTCCACAGACTGGACACAGCTCTTCAAGGTCTTCATCATAAGAGTAATTCACCATTTTAAACTGAGACACTGGGGAAAAGGAGAAATAGCATATTCAATTAGAATTTACATTACTAACTCAAATATTCTGCAACTTTCTCATCCAGACAGAAAGCTTACTTAAATAAGGACACCACTGAAAATAGGGAGAAGAACGTCTTATTTCAAAAAAACAAATTGCATGGAGACACGCAACTTTCCATCATCAGCAAATCTGCATGGTACTTAGCAGTGTAACAAAATGCATCAGCTTCTAAGTTTTACGTTCTAAATATTTATACTCATAGAGTGTCTTTAGCCTAGTCCTTTCTATATGGAATCACAAACTGAAAGAATTCATTTAAATCCGAAAATGATCAGGGGCAAGCTTTAAAAAAGCGGAACGAAAAGATTGTCACTTGTGTATTGAAAGTAATTCTTTTCCCTTAAAGTTTTCTTTCAACATCAGCCCGCCAATTTTTACCTAGACTAAACCTGTATCTCACAGACCCAGCACTTTTGCACCGTGTGAAATCCAAGTTAGTTACTCGCAAAACCAGCTTAAAACGACGTCCTCTGCGCCTCCCAAGCCCGTCGTCTCGGGATGACCGCCACCCCTGCGGGCCAGGGCAGTCGCAGCCAGCGTGTCCGCGGCCACCAGAGATGCGCTCAGTGTCTGCCCGGCCGGCAGACCCGGCGTCCCTCACCACCGGGGACTGCCGTGCAATTTGCACGCTGGGGCCGCCTGAAGTTTCTGCCGCTCGGGGAAAAGGCGGGGAGGAGCCGGCCGTCCGGAGGGAACGGGGTCTAAAATATGCGGAATGAAAGCACGGAGCGCGCCCACTGGAGCCGGGCTCCCCCCCACAAGGAGCCCAGTCAGCCGCTCCGGTTACTCCTAAGAAGAAACCCTGCTGTTCAATGCAGGGCCGGTTTCCTTCCTCTCCTCTGCCGCTAAACCTCCGACCTGCTCGGCAAGCACTGTGGCAGCGGAGAACTCCTGAACACGGCAAGAGGCGCCGGGCACCGCCGCTGGACTGCTTAGGATGTCGCCTCTTTAACTCTGCGGCTGCCACAGTTCGGGGGCGCCGGGGCGGTCAGACTCCGCCTGACGCCCCCGGCCCGGCCGCCCGCTTGCCAAGGCAAGGGGCTGCACCCCGGCGCTCGAGAGAGCTCCCGGGGAGCGCGGGGGCATTATCTCGCCGTCACACTGCCGGCAAAACGCTTCCTGAGCCGCCTCGGCACGGCCGGGGATTGTCGCCTGTCAGCGGCGTGGGGCGGACACGGGGCGGCCGCAGGGGAGGGCCTGACCCTCCCCTCTGCTCCTGCGGTCGTGACTCCATGGTCCGACGCTGGACCGAAGTTCCCCTCCCCGTAGGAAAAAAGTGGGAAAGCAGGGGTTTTCCGAGCGCCGCGCCCTTGCACGGAGCCTCCTCCGCCGGAGAGAAAAGGAGCGGTCGAGTCGTCCACAGCACCTCCGAAGCCCCCTACTTCCCAGCAGCCTCCCGAGAGGAGAGGCGATACTTTCTAAAGAGCAGCCGGGACGGGAGTCTCTGCCCTGGGAGAGTCGCGCGGGGCGGGGCGGCTATACCGGGCTGCCGGCTACAAGGAAGGGAGCCGACCCTCGGCGGGGTCTGCGCAGCCTCCCTCCGCGCACCGCTCCGGTCCCGAGCAGGGCACCAGAATCAGCCCGGTCCCGCCACCCCACATAGACATTTCCAGCGCCATCCCAGCTCGGGCATCCCTCTGCCTTCCTGGGTGCCCCACAAGGGCGCGAATCCGCCACGGAGTCGGAGCTCTCTCCCGCGAAGTTTCGCGACACCGCCGCTGCCACCTGCACGGTACCTGTGGGCGCCGCACCCGCGGGACAGAGCCCTTGGGTCCCGTTTCGGGACAGTGTGTGACACACGTGGTGCTCGCCAGAACTTCCACGCGTAACTCCCCCTGCCATAAACTTCGAAGCAGTTTTGCGCGGAACGGGGATTAGACCGAGATCCCCTGGATCTGCAGCGGGGCCGGGCAATGTCCGACGGGACATCTGCACCCCACGGCAGGCTCCCGCCTGTCGGATGCTTCACGGCTCCTCGGCCCCATTTGCACCTTCTGAGCAGGGCCTTGTCGTCGCCTCGGCCCTGGCACCTCGACCCCTGGTACCCGCTCGAGCCAAAGCTGGCCTGCGAAGGCAGGGGCTCGGCAGGGCGCGGAGCGGGCGGTGACGGGGCACCTCGCAAGCAACTGCCGCAAACTTTCTTGGCGGGACGAAGGGGCGCTTTGCCGAGGGAAACCCGAGCGTGCGCGGAGTGGGAGCGCCCTGCGTCTCCCCCCTTACCTTGCATGTTTTCCGGCATCTGCCCCTGTTCCCCATTCGACCGGGCGAGTCCCAGGGCCTCCGTTTCCACTTTGGGTAGCATGACAAGGCGGCTGCGGGCCGGGCTGCGGGCTCCGTGTCCGTCCGCGACACCAGCACCTGGACACGGCAGCACAGATTTAGCTGGAGCAAGGGGCGCTCGGCGGCTGCTGTCTCTTCCCCCTCTTCCTGTTCTTCCCTCCCTCTGCTCCACGCCAGCCCTTGCCCAGCTGCAGCGGGAGCAGCGAGCCTCCCCGGCCGCCGGGAAGAGCCGCCGGGTGCCCGCAGCTTAGGGGAGCCGCCGAGCGGCAGTCGGGCTGCAGGCAGCGGGGGCGGAGGAGAGAGAAGGAGGAGGAGGAAGACCGGGGGTGCCGTGGAGGAAGGAGGAACCCCGGGAGCCCGCAGCAGCTCCGCCCGGGGCTCAGCACGGCAGCAGCCCGGCGCCCCGATCCATGCGGAGCGGTACAGTGCACAGGAGCACTCTGCTGCGGCTGGTGCTGCTGGACAGGGTCCCCACCCCCGTCCCCCTCCTCCCTTCCTCCCTCCTCCTCCTTCCCCTCCCCCTCCTCCTCCCCCTTTTTCCCCCGGTACAAGAGCAGAGGTGCCGAGTCGGGACCTCTAGTCCCGGGCCCGCGGGGAGGCGCTCCCGGAGCCCGGGGGCTGCAGGGAGCGAGGTCTCCGGCGGAGGGGGGCCCCGACACCGCTACTGCAGCCAATAAGGCAGAGGCGGGATGAGCAACACCCCCCGCGCACACACACGCACAGAGCACACACAGTGGCCCAGTGCAGTAACCCCCTACCCGGTTCTTAAACAGGGCTGCGGTGTGAGGGTCTGGGCTGTTGCCTCCCCTTCCCCCAGCGGAGCCCGACGGGCCAAGAGCCTGGCCAAGACGGGCTGCGCCTGCCCTGCTATCATTGGCCGTGCCTCTTTGCCACTGGGCAGCCACACGCTCAATCTCTCTTGGAGCCGGTGGGGCAATGCCTCAGCCCGGCCAGCGGCGGCTGCGGAGACCCCGGCCCTCGCCTTCCCTCTGGGTGGGCGGGGGTGGACAGCGGAAACTCCTGCCCTTGCGGCCACGTTGCCGCCGCGCAGCCCTAGAGTCTGAAACAAACCTGCGGGTACCGCGTTGGAGCTCGCTGTACCTATTCAGGCTTTTTGGGTTTCCTTTCCCTAAGCTTCTTCCGAAATTGGTCGGTGCCAGTCGCATCGTTTGCACAAAAGCCAAAGCCCTGGCAGACCCATCGCTTGAGCCCCCCTTCCCCGGCACATAGTGCAGTAAGCGGCACTCGTTTCTAAGTTGTCTCAAAGAACTCGTTTCTCGCAAGTGCGTGCCTCAGTGGAGAGAGCAGAGCGGTCCTGTGGCGCAGCGTTGCGGGGGTTCCGGGGTGACTGGGTGCCGACGGCCCGGCGAGCCGGGCCGGAGGTCTGCCTGCCCTAGTTGGCCTTTCCGCCCCTCTCTCTCCGGGAGGGTCCGGGGTGTTCCGCGCCGTTCCTACCGCGCTGCATAGGATTGATGGTGTGGGATGAGCGGTATTTGCACCTTGGAAGGCATCCGTGCCCCTCGTCCGAGCACTCAGTTGCCTGTACTCTGACTGTTTAATCTATATAAAGTGTTGTATATGTTAAGAGCTGAAAATGTTTGGCGGTGAAAACTACTTTCGATGGAAAGTGGGGCGCAGCAGTGTCTCCATCGGCTGGCACAGCGATAGTGAAAACTGGAGGTTGTTGTGACTTGTTCAGTCGTGCTGATGATCGCAGGGTGAACACGCACTGGGACAAGCGCTCCACATGCAGAGAGCGGACTCGGCTGTGCTCTTAACTTTTTGCATCCAGTAGCTGGAGACCTTTGCTAACTCAACGCAGATTCCTAGCCAGCCTAACACCAGCACCAGTGGAGTAGAAAAAGGTCTTTTTTTTCCCTTCTCTGTGTAGAGTTTGATATTTGGTGGATAGATCCAACGCTCAGAGAGTCTCGGATCTCTCTGTCTCCTTCCATTCTCCCCTTTCGCCATTCCCCTTCGGGCGGGAGCGCGAGAGGGCAAACGTTATTTCTCAAGTTATAATTTCACAGTTAAACAGGTCGTCTGCAAGTAAGTTTTAAGACAGCAATATGGCTAGATGCGGGAGGGAGCAGCTTGATGGCTAAGACGGGTTGGCTGAACACCATGTAGAGAGAATGACCCCGTTTCTAAGCAGAAGTAGCTCGGATTGAGACCCTGTCTCTGCCCTTGGGAAGTTGTTCCCAGGTGCATTAGTTACAAACAATCCCTCTGTCAGGCGTCACCGTTTCGCATCGCCCGGCTCTGAGCGCAGGCGGCTCAACACTGGCGGCTACAACAGCACAGCTCCGACTCCGCTCCCTCCCCCGGGCACCCGCCGTGAGGGCTGCAGGTCGGGGGTCTCCGCGGCACGGCGGGGCCGCGGCCCTCCGGCCTTCCGAGCCTGCGGCCGGGCCGCGGCCGGGCAACCAGAGCGCTCCGGGGGCGGCTCGCACGGGAGGGGCGCCTCCTTGCAGCCCTTCCCCGTAGGAGAAGAGTTTTCAGAGCACAGCTCCAGGCTCATTTACAGCAGACCGTCAGGATACCTGCGGGCCTGGGTCCTGAAGCCCGCTGGGCTTCATCGGGGACAACAGGTCCCCTCCCTCCCGCTCGCCGCCGTTTGGGTCACGCCACTTGGCGACGCCCCGACGGGGCGCTCCGTGCTGCCACTCTCGTTACTGCTGCTCCGGGAAGGCAGCCGCGTTTTGGGGAAAAGCCGGGAAAGGAAACGCCGCATCCGGACAGGGCAGGCGAAAGCAGCACCGCGGCCAAGTGCCCCCGCAGGCGGGTGGCCCGTGCAGGGCCGGCTGTCCCCGGACAACACTCCCCCGCGGGCATGGCCCTAGCACCGATACCCAGGCTCTTCCCTCCTACTCGGGGGCTTAATTTCATTCTGCCAGGGAATTGTTTGGAGCGAGTTCCAACTGTACATGGCAAAGTCACTCTGCGAGCTATCGCTATGGATGAAAATACTTCGGAGTGGTTATTACACATCCACATTTCTCCGAAGTAACAGTTTAGGGCAATACATATTATAAATGATACCTAGTCCCTTATGGCTACATTTAATTTAACATGGAGTTCTAGCTCTCAAGATTGCCTTGAGCAACCTTAATTATCCTTTCTTCTAATCTGTTCTCCATTCCTTACCAAGTTCTCCAAACTTTTTTTTTTTTAAATGCGATTTCTCTCCTGAGTTTGCCTGCCTTGTTCTGACTTTGCCTGAAGGTCTTGATTGACGCGTGTAATTATAATTATAAAAGATGATGGCTTGGGGAGCCTCCAGCAGCCTTGAGGAGTACAAGGAGGAAGACCTGGAATACTTTATACTTCCCTATTTAAATGTATGTACATTTACGTTAAACACACACACACCACACCCCCCCCCCAATATTAAATAATCTGAAGCTTTTCCACCTCTTTGTTTCAAGGTAGAGGCTTGTGTGTGACGATATTTCAAGCTCCGATTTCTTACAGCTTCCAAGGGGCCATAGAACCTGAGAAATTTTCCAAGTCTTTTTCCCTAAGCAGAGACATTTCCAACTTGGAGTGGTCTGCTCGATGAGAAACAAATAGCATGCTCTCTTCGAACTTTGTGTCAGCAGGTGTCCTGGAGAAGGTTTGATTTATCTTCCCAGCAAAGTAGCAAAAGAGAACGTTTATGGTGTGGGATAGGGGGGAGGTGGAGGCGGGGGGGAGGGTAGATGTTCAAGAAAAACATCCCAGAAGCAAATGAAATAAATAAATAAATAAGCGGAGGACTGAAACTCTTCCGCTGGGAAGTCTAAATCCAAAACCGATAAAAAAGACTTAAAGGGAAGTATTTAAGGAGAGAAATGCGCATCCTGTCTCCCTTTCTCTCCCGCTGAACATTCCCGTTTGCCGCCAGCGCAGAGCCGCTCTGAGCCGTCACTTAGTGAAAACAGTGACTTCAGCCAGGCTCGGGGAGGGAGTCAGCACCAGGCATCCTGCCCTCGGCACAGCGACGCAGCCTCGGGCACAGGCTGTCACTGCCACGGGCTCGCAGTGGCGCTGCCCCGGGATGTGCCCCGGAGAATGCAGCGTGCGGCGGGCACGGGATCCCTGTGCAGATGGGAAAGTTCAGAACGCGATTTTGCTGCTTGACCTCACACACCTGTCACGCCCAACTTTACGAGACTGTTTACACTAGGAAAAGCATGGCCAATATCTCTCCTCTCCTCTCCTCTCCTCTCCTCTCCTCTTGTCATGATCAGATCACCCCTACAGTACACAGTACCTCGAAACCTTCCAAACACTGTAGCCAAAGGTCTCCTCTCATCACTTCGCCGAGGCAATATTGCATTCGGTTCCTAGGGATTCATTAAATGGAGGTTGTTAGTGTGGAGGCACTCAGGCTTCAGGAAAGAAACTGTCCTCTCTAGAAAAAAACCAACAAACAACCCAGAACAAAAATCCCTAACTTATACAATCAACCCACCCCAAACGCAAAAATACACTTCCCCCATTTCCTCTTTTTTCTTGTTTTTGTTTTGTTTTGGTTTTTTTTTTTTTTGTTTTTGTTTTGATCCACTGTCAGCAAAACAGAGTGGATGCCTCAGACTGAAATACTTTTGTAGTAAAAAACACACCACAGAAGGTCACGTCTGTGCCTGTTGCCTTTTTTTAACGCAGCTAATCATTCATTTTTGCTTTACGGAGACGTCGTTCCTCTCTGGTCCGGCATAGAGAGCCATTTCCGAACGGTCAATTATTGACCGAGAAGCTATTTTTCAAGCTCGGCCAAACTCCTGCTGCCCGCGGGAATGCATTGCTGCCTTATGAACACCTGGCAGCAGCGTGATGCAGAATGACAGGAGACTCCGGAGAGAGGAATGAGCAGGGCCAAGTGGGTGGTAAAGCATCGCTCTCATTGCCTTTCTTTTATTGCTAAGTGAGTCATCAGTGAGGTGTCGTAATACTTCACCGCGTCCCGCCGCCGTCTGCTCCGTCCCGCCCGGGTCGAGGCGCGGGGCCCCGCCGTGCCCCCGTGCGCATCGCCCGCTCGGGGCGCGCTCCCTCCCGCGGGGCCGCCCGCACGCGTGTGGGCAGGGATGGCCGGGGACTTCTTGCTGCAAGGCAGCCTTCCGACTGACATTCTGCTGAACTAACTGGAAGGTGTGGAAGTGCTAAGGCATGCCCGGGCGCCTTTGGAGACGCGGTGAGCCGTGCCCAGAGCTGGCGGCAGGGCTTCCCTGCATCGATCCCATCAGCAGCAAACCGTAGTTTGTTTCACGCGACACTTAAAGATCCAGTTTTGCAAGCAGGAACTGTTAGAAATTTTCCTCCCCCCCCCCCCCCCACNCCCGAAATTACATGAGTTCTGTAGGAAAAACGCCTTCTAGTTCCGCCCTGCCTGGACCTGTTGCCGCTAAAGATGCGACGGGGAAGCGCGCTCGCTCTGATCGCTGCTGCCTGCCGCGGGGGCGGTGGCTTCCCTCGCAACCGGAGGCGGGAAGGCGAAGCCATCAGCGGGGCTCCCTTCCGCGCCCGCCCGCCTAGGAGCGGAGCCGCTGCCCCGCGGCGGCCGAGGCACTGCCCGGACCATCCCGACGCTTCACTCCGCCGCCATCCCATCGCCCCTCCCCAGCACTGATAATTACTTTTCTGATGAGGCTCTTTTGTTTCTGTCTGTGCTGCCCTTTTGCAGTCGAGTGCGGAACTTCTAGTTAAAAAGCTAGCGCTTAGTCTGGAAATAGAACTCCAAATATATTTGTATATACTGCAAGGCTACTGTCAGGGCTGAGCACCGGTCTCTGTATCATAACAGATAATTGATTTCTATCCTGCACAGACAGGCTTAAAAATGAAATTTCTTTTGCTGAGGCAACTGACCTTGATCTGATGGTGGAAAAAAAGAGATGGTTTAGGTCTGCTTCCTCCCTCCCCCTCACACCATGTTTCAAAGCTTGGAAGACTTTATTTAAAAATAATTTTTATAGCTGATCTTTATAATGAAAAAGTTTAAACTTATACATATCTATCTGTCTCAAGATTAAGCCACACATAATGTAAAATCATAAACCATGAGAAGATAAACTAGGCATAGTTTACACCGAGAAATCTTGATAAGGATTGTGTACATATGCATGTCTGTTCATTGCACATAAGAATGTATTAATATATATTAATATATAAGGTTGCATATCTATGTAATATATATAATGTACTCATGTAATATGTGAGTATACTCTAGAAATTAATAATCATCTGTCATGAGAAATTTTAATGGGTTTCCCCACAAGACGGATGCACAGAATTCCTCCTGCAGACAATTCTTCATTTTCACCCTATATATATAAGACAAGTTTGAGAGCTAATCTTTCAATTGCCCACACAGACAAGTAGCTGGAAGCGTTTTGTCAGTAGTGGAGATCTCCCTCAGATGACCACAGACATCATCTTTACTTTGCCTCATGTATTCTGGTATTTAAAATCAGACTAACAGAAAAAATCGGGTGTAAATGTAAATACTGCCCCTTTTGTAAGATAGCTCATTTGCAGTATAAGCATAGGAAAAGTGGGAAGAAAATTAATAAAAGTAAAGAGTAACAGCAAAAGTCTACTGGTATAAGAAAATAGCCTACAGTATATCTTACAGTCCTCACACTGCTCAAACTGTTCACTTCTGTGGAAGCTTTGTCTGCATAATTGCTGGCCAAAATCCTGATCCCAACTTTTAAAGATAGTATATGCTGTCTTTGTTAATCATATGAAAATACTGCTATTCCTATTACTACTAAACATAAAAACTAACTTTGCCAAACTCATGATCCCTAATTATAATGCTGTTAATTGCCTGAGGACATACATTAAAATTAAGATGGCAGTAAGTATTCTGCAAGCTGAAAAATGTCACAGTCAGAAACTACAAGAAGTATAGATTATATTTCCTCTTGTATAACCATTTTTTAAGTTAATGAATCAGTTATGTCTGTTAAATAATCATAGCTAATGCTTATAAAAACTGCATAGTGTCCCTCATGACACAAAGACAAGGGGCTGATTAGAGGAAAAATAAACCTAGTCAAGTATCTTTGTATTGCTTCAAAATCTGGTAGAAGAAAAAAAATCATGGCACTTCCATAAAAACATTTATAAGTCCATACGGTGTTCATCATCTGGAAGATGGGATGTACTATTAAGATTTCGTGAATTCTAGTTGCCTCTTTGATCATATGACTATAAACCTAAAAGTAGATGTCAACAACCGGTAGTGCCCACTCACACTCCAGCTCCAGGCTGTTGTGTTTGCTCCCCTAGGGAGAAATCCACTGCTATTTATATCAGTGGAGTCTGATTTGCATTCATGGGAGTTGGAAGAGGCTCTCCTTGCTGGGAGGGAGCTGTGACATGTCAGTGGTTTATAACAAAAACTAACTTTTTGCCAGATGGGGGAATGCACAGGGTGCAGGTGCTCCTTGACAAGGGCGAATCAGCCTATGTGGTGGGAAGCAGCAAGTGTCCCTGGCCTGAGCAGCTGGTGGGCTGAGGGGGCAGAGGCTGTGACAGCCTCTCACAAACCCACCCGCTCTGCCTTGGTCAGAAAGGAAAAAGTGAAGGAGATGCCAGGAGGGACTGGACAAAAGCAAAAGTCTAGGGATAGGAGCACATGACCCTGCTGTTGATTGTTCTTACACCCTGGGAGGACAGCTTTTTCTCCTAAAGAATTACTCTCCAGTGCAAATAAGAGCAGAATCTGGCTCTTTCCTATTTGCTTCCCCCAGCTCCATGCAGAGGCCTTCAGGTTGGCGCTGGTTTCATTTAACCCTTACAGGTACGTGGTGATCAGTTTACAGGGCTGAGTTAGGTGAGCTTTTCAGGGATGCTACCATGGGTTCTGGCTGAGCAGTGTCATGCAAGGACAGAATACTTCCCCTGACTCAGACTACACAGGATTTTGGAAAGTTTCACAAGATTTAGGCCTGCTTATTTCTGGGCCATGCTTTGTGAATCTGTCCTGGTATATTTGTGACACAGCATGTGTATAAGTGGTATGGTGACAAGAGTCTCTGCTACTCCCACCAATCTGTTTTCTCCTGTCTACATGATTTTGGGAACCTAGACATGCCAGTCTTCTGGAAACCAGGAAAATGACATTTTATTGGTCTAAATACCCCAGGTGTCTTATTTTCCCTTCTCCTAGGGTTTTATCCTTTCACCTTAAGAAACCTTATCTGAGTGACCACTCTTCAGATACATGAGCTGTATAATTATTTTACTATCGCTCAGGAAAGGGAACCAGAGGGTCCCTCTCTGGCAACCAGAAAGAGCAACAGTTAAAGAAAGGCCTGGAGGGGAAGCTGGACTTGCCACCTTTTCCAAGTATTTCTTGGGGCAGAGCTGTGCAGAGGAGCACCCCACACCTGTAGGGAAGCATGGAGACTCTGAGGGGACATCTGGCTGAAACACAGTTGGATCCAAGGTGGGAGCCCTTCCCTGGGAGAAGCAGAAGCTCCACCCAAAAGATGAAGATCAGCCATGTTTGAAGCTATTTCCTGCAGCTGTTGCTGCACCCTCCATCCCCATGGTCCCAAAGCTTCCCTTGATGGCAAGGTGCCCACATCACACCCAGCATCAGGGCAAACTCCTCGCCTGCCACGTGATGACGCACTTTGGGGCAAAAGGAGGAAAGCCTGCCCTGGTTCTGCATGTGGGCCAAAGATCCCTTCTTTCATCCCTGCCAAGAACTGCTGTGCTGAGGCACAACCTTGCAAAACCCTGGGCTGTGGAGCCTGCAGTGCTGCTGGGCTGGCTTGTGAAGCGCCTTCTGCTCCATGAAGGAAGGGTTTCCCTTGGTAAGCCTTCTGCAGCCCTGCTTGGCCCCAGTCTCAGCCTGGGCACAGCCTGGTGGGACAGGGGATGTTTGCCCCGGCAAAGGAAAGACACCTCGGTCCAGCTGTGTGGTGAGAGGCAGAATGGCCTGAGACAGGAAATGTGTGCAGAAGGGCAGGGAGGAGGTGGGAGCATGCAGCCACTGGGGCTCGGCCACAGCCACCACAGCCTGGGACAGCCTGGGACAGCTGGCTGTGCAGTGCCCCTTGTGCCTGCAAGCCTGAGCAACCCGTGCCTGATGGCTTTCTGACAGGGAGCGGGTGCTGTTTCCATATGCTACTGAAAATATTCACTTCTTTGCTGCTCTGAAGTCTTAACTGACTTCTACTATCCAGCCCACTCCCACTGAATGACATATCTTGATTTTGAGCTGTAAGAAAGAATCTGCATTTGACAGAAACTACAGTATTACTGAAAAGACACAAAACCATTCCTTAGATTTCCTTCAACATGAATTATCAGGCCAGAAGCAACTTAAATCTGATTTTTGCAAACGTTTCTACATGCACATGCACAATTTCAGTTATTATCAATTGTAATAGTTAAAGATACTGTTAATTATTATTTAATATTTGACTATATATATATAATTATATTCTATATATTTGATAATTGCATTATCTCTAGAGAAAATTGTTACTCTATGGATTATCATCTGTTTTCTTATGTTTTTACATGGTATCATAAAATTATCTCTAGCCTAAATATATATGCAAATTAATTATGGGTTCACCCAATTATAGTGATTTTTTTTAGTTTGGACACCCACAAGCCTAATATATTTGTTCAGAACGTTCAAAACAGATAACTGTTACTTACCAACTGATGTAAGTCCATGTTTTATAGATTCCTGTGTGATGGCGGCGTGGGAACCAGAAGACATTATTAGGTGTAAATATACCGTACCCTTGGGTACAAGGGGTACAGCATTGAGTACAGGAGAGGTGCAACCTGTAAACTTTTCTGGCCTTGAGACCCAGGCTATAATAGCCTTCAGTGAAAGTCGGTGTGATGAACAACAACAAAAAAAATTATCCAAGAATTCAGAAAGTAACAAGCATGTCTTTGAGTGGACTCTGTACTTTTTCCAGCATTAGTGACCTGCTGTAAACCATGTATCCCATTTCATGATAGTCTCTAATCAGAAGAATTGGAACTTGTGATAGGTTTGGCACCATCACGTGATTTAGTACAGCTTGATAAGAGACCCTGTTATAAAGTGACAGCAAAAGAGATAAGAACTGTTGGCAGATAATGGCAGAGAAATGATTAACCTAGAGTGGAGAGGTGCTATGAAGCCCAGAGAGGGGAAGGTTGTAAAGTTGTGGGGTCATAAGATCATACTGAGTGGATGAAAAGCCATACCAACATGAGCGTAATGTCTATAAACTCAGACTTGCGACCTGTCTCCTTGATGTCATCACCTCTTTGCACAGTGGACAGCAAGCATGGTTGTTTTGGCTTCTGTAAACACTCTTTGGATGGCAAAACAATCAAGCATTAATTCCTTAAGGGAGGCTTCTGGGTGTGCTGGGGATTCTACACTCTGACTAACAGCACCAGCAAATCTCTGCTGATAGTTTGTCAGACAAAACCATTTTATTGCCCTAGTCCTCAGGCTGGAGAGTAGCTCCAGGTTGTAGCCATTTAGTTGAAAGCATATACTACTTTCTCACCAAAGAGCTTTACAACGTGGTTAAACATTGATATCCCAGGATTATGATACATAGAGTATTGCACTCACCTCTTAGGCTATGAGCCACAAACCCTACCTACAGCATGTAAAATGGCTGTCAAGTGTTTGGCTTGAAACAATTTTTACAAAAGTGGGCAGCTCTGCAGTTGATTGGGTGATGTTTCAGCTCAGCTGTGAGTGAGTCAGGTTCTGCTTTCATCCCGTCCAGAGGAAAGGCAGGGACACAGCATCTCCCAGCCTGGGCACATTGTGCCTTTTTGCTCTGCAGTGCCACCGACAGCCTCTGCAGCTCCAGCCCAGCAGATTAAGTCTGCATACACTTTGTGAGATCAGTCTCAAGCCTGAATAATCAGATGATATTTTATATTTCAAGCCTCTTGAAAGTGTGAAGCTATTCCACTGTGGACTAGATCTGTAGTCTCTTGAAGCCAGTGGGAGTTTTTTTCTCTTCAAACTTGCAGAGGACTGTAAAGCAGCACATGCCTTTTTATATACTGTGTCATGATGGTAAGGTTTTGGTGATACGGTGGCAAACAGATTAGTTCATGCACAAACGGAACTGCTTCTCTTGGCTAGGATGAGAGCTTGAGAGCTGGTCTGAAAACAGGATTGGTGTGGCAAACCAAGCAGCGACTGGGCCTTAAGCCAGGAACCCTGAATTATCACTTGGTCTGCGCAGTACTGCCCTCCTCTAGAGACTCTGTTAGTAAGGAGGACAGGCTCTAGATGGAAGGTATTAATCTTCATATTTGTCACTGGAAAAAAATTAATTTACAAATCTGGTTTAACAGGTACTGTGAGTATTTTTTTAAGGGTCATTGATATTTTTTGTCTGTTTAGACTGAGTGAAAGCTGGAGGCCAGCTTTTACAACAGATTTCATATAAACCTAAATATTGGACTATGTCTCTTTTAATTCAGTTGGTTATCAATAGATTTCCAATTCTATTAATAAAAAGTGGAAAAAAAACATTTATTCCATCAGAAAAGGCATGTCTTTGGGGACTGGGGATAAAATAAATGAGAAATGCTGCAAATGATACTGTGGTTAGAAACTTTCCATTGTATCACTAGAGACATTGCTGGAGCACTGTTGGCCCACCTTCAAGAGCTTCTATAAAGGAATCTGCCATATGTGGGAGAGAGAGATATTAAATCATAGGAAATATAAAGAAACTTCATGCTTTTGGCTTCAAATGCTGTAATTCCTTTCCTTTTTTGCATCAGTATCAAATGTCAGGGTCACTGAAAAATGTTCTATTTTTCTCTTTCTGATACTTTGTCTCCATGGACAGAGGAATGTATGCCAGGTGCATAACCAGACAGACTTTCTTTGCCTTTCTTTATACCTAGTCCTGTAGGGGAAAAGAAACTCCTAGGGAAACTCCAGGACAATCTATATCAGCCTGTGATCCAGCTGTGTTTAGCAGTGATCCATTTGGAGTCCAAGTGAAACAAATCCATAATGAGGCGTATGAGTTGTGCCACTGAAGTACCTGAGTTCATGGCTGATTACTTTGCTTGATCAGGAATTTGGAACTGTAACTTTTCACATGTAAGGCAGCCTGGTGAGGCAGCCATGGTCCTCACTCAGAACAGCGTTTCCTAACTGTGGCTGGAGCATCAGAGACTCATCTTGTATTTCTCTGTTTTTTAGTACTCCCTCCAGCCTTTCTTTCCTTCCCCTGTTTTCATCCTGAGAAGGTGAGATGAGTTAATTTTTGTTATTTCGAACATGCTTTTCTGTCTCAGGTCTTTCAGGAAGATAATTAATTGATAAACTTTTAGCTTCTTTTTGTTTAGCCAATTCTTGTGTGATGAAATTGTCCCTTGTTTGTCCCTCTGACAAATGTCCCTCAAAGAAACCGTTCATGATTTCAAAAGCTTGGCAACAATCCCTCCTTTGACTCTTGCACATCAAATTATTTTGCAACCATTTACCACAAAAATGGAGTCAAAAGGAGCTTCTCCTCTCTTGGGCATTTCCACAGGTGGAATTTCATTTGGGCATGTAAGAATATTAAGAAATAAGCCCTGGAAATGGACTGACTGAAATTAAAAATTACCTTTTCAAAGAGATTTAATCCCTGACTTGTATATCTTGGTGTAAATTTAGTGACCTTAATAATGATTTTGTAATTTTCCTGTAACATTTTGGATATTGCTAATGTGAATTCAGTATGTTCCTTGTCATTTTTCTATGCCATCTCGGTGTATTGTTGTTTTTATTATCCATACAACTCAGAAAAGGTGTGTGCTCAGCACAGCACACATCAAATGAGGACATGATCCTCGTTCTACTGAAAGTTCAGGGCAAACGTGGCACTGATGCTGGCATGGCGCCCTCCAGGCATGAGCTCTCTGGTCCTGAGAGTAGTCCAGTTGGTTTCAGCTGGAGCTTTCCTAGGTGGAAAGAGATTTGCAAACTCTGTTCTTTGATCTAGAAATCACTCTTTTAAAACTTTTCTCTATTTCAGTCATTCCAATGTTCCTCCTGATCTATCACAGACATAAAATTCTTTTGGATGCTTCAGTGTATTTTCTCCACCTTCATGAATTTTATTTCACATGTGCAAAACCAGGGCATTAAAATACAGTTTTATGCCTTTTCCCCAGTAGTTCTGTAAAAGAAATTGGGAGAATCTGATATATCTGATGATCTTTACCTTTTGGATTTTTCAGTGATTACAGTACTGAAATTGAAGGTTTAATTTATTAAGCTATTTCCGTCAGTTGATCCTTAATTCTTGTTTGGTCTCATGGTATGACTGCACTACTAAAATTTCATGTTAGTTTTGGTCTTTTACTTGTATGTATTTAACACTTTACGTTTATCATCTCAGTAGAATGCAATGGCATTAAAATATATTTCAGTGTCTGCTACTCCTTTACTCAGGATTTTCAGCATATTGGGAAGGAACTCTGGAGAGCAGAAGCATGGTACCTTCTTTATGGTAGGTCAAAATAGGAACTGTTTTCCTTGATTACATTAATCAGAATATATTAGTCTCTCTGTTTGGATGAATACCATTTAATATAAACCATATTTGGAGATGAATAATGAACTGCAGGGATTATAAAATTGTTTTCTGTGACTTTTCCTTAATAATTACTTACAAAAATTATTTCAGTGAATATTTCTGGTGATAAATTAATGTCTAGAGGAGGAGGTAAGTGCAGACATTTGTAAACACTTTTTTTTTAGGTTAAATGAGCAATCAGATAACCTCTGGGATTACTTAAAAGGAAAACTCATTTCTGTGCAGATGGAAGCATACAGTTGTGGATCACAAAAGTTCTCTTTTAGCCTGAACTACAGGAATAGTATGAGCTTTGGTGGGACCCAGATTTAGTGCTAGCTCTTTGCACTGAAGAGATAAAACTTTTTCATGGTGTGAGGAGTTTCATCTGCTGGTCTATCTGTGTAAGTAGCTTCAGTTTAAATTTCTTGTACACCTTCTTTTTTTCCCCACTAATCTATCTTATTGGTGTACAAAGAGAATGTTATTAAATAGTTATGGACCTTTCCAAAGCTTATCTAGGAGATATTTACTGGTAATGGGAGCAGAGTGTTTGACTTTGTGAGAAAAGAACAGATTTCAGTGAAACAGGCAGGGGGAAATTACTTGCACGTATGTAGCAGTAACAGGTGGTGTGAACTCATCCATCATCTCACACAGCACTCAGGAACAGGCAACAGTTCCTTCGTAGAACACTATTAATAAAATATCAGGAATTTATTACTTTGAAAGGAGGAGAGGAGAAAGAGGTGAGAGGGAGTCTTAAAATGAATCTTAAGTGGAACTTAAAACCTTCTGAACTTGGTATCTAGATTATCTTTTTTTTCTTGTTTTTTTTTTTTTTTTTTAAGATACATACATAGGATGTAGGGATGACTCTGTTTCCACCCCTGTCCTCCCACCATAAAAACCTTCCAAAATCTTAGCTTAAGGCAGGATGGAAATATCAAGTCTTACCTCAGGAAATTAACTTGTGAAAGATCCTGAGTGCTCTGATGAATTTCTGATTAAGTTCTACTCCTGAAGGAAGATGCATGTGTGCTGCACCACACAGACTGGCTTTGCTGGAGACCATGCAGTAAATGCAAGCTGAATGCTAATGAAAGGTGAAAGACAGGCAGAAGACAGCAGTTCAGAGGGGCATTTCGTGTCTAAACAGAGGGGGTCTCCTTCCTGAAACTCAATCATCGCAGCAGGAATATAAGAGTGTCAGGAGGCTGATGAACTGCAGAACCCCGTGTAGCACACACTTGATGGGCCACATTCCAGCCAGAGGGAGGAGAAATCAAGGCTTAGTGCTCAAGTGGGTGGTCGGATCTGGTGTAGAGGAGCACTCCCACTTCCTTCTATCTTCCCAGTGAACACGTGCAGAATTTGTTCCAGTTTCCAAGCTGTCTTTCATCAGGAAGGACACTGGGCAGGAGAGAAAAGTTGGGTAAAGGCCATTCAGAAATAAGGATTTCTGATCATTTTATTAATAACTGTGAGAAATGCAGCACCTGGCAGGAGAGATAAGTGGATTTTCCTAAGCTCTGTTATAGGCAGGTAAATATTGTTCTGGTTTATGGCACTAATAATTAAACAGAACACTAGTCTGTCTCTTGGCAATGTAAAACTTAAGGTGGTTGGTTTCTGGAGGCATGTGCTGAAATCTGAACAAAAACTACTTTACATGTAAAATTCATAATTAAAGGCTGTATATATTCTGTCCAGTGGATATGTTTCAGGAGCATATATAGCACTGAAATAACACATTTTTTTTCATTGTCTTCAAAGTCATCTAGGCACCACTCTTGGTTAATATTGCAATTCTTAAAAAACAGACCAAGTAGACTTAAGATCTGAGACATACTAATTCCTTCAAGAACATTGTCTCCCTAGTGCAGTTATATGAATAATAGATTAGTACAACATTAATTAATATTTTTGTATCTTTTATAAAATGTGCTCAAAGTTTGTTAGTATACTTTTTTCATATGCTTAGATCACAGCAAAAAAAATGCAGATGGCCCTGGAATTAGAGTACCTATAATTCTGGGGAAAGCAGTAGCACCTGGGACTTCTGAGAAGTCCTGACATTCAGAAACCAGCTTTAAATTAGACTGCTAATGCATTTGCAGTGGCATGCAAATCTTGTTTGTATAGTGCCTAAACCAAGTTCTGTGTCTCAGACTAGGGCTTCTGGGTACTTCTACCTCAGAAGAAAATATGAAGAGATGTTCAGGTACCCTTATTAACTGCAAACTCACATTATTCTCATCCTAAAATTGTTCCTCTTTCCTCTGGTCACACCTGCCTACAATCCTAATAGACTGAAATGCTTTTCAGTGATCCAGACAACAGTGTGTACAGCGAAGATGGAGATCTGCTCATGACCTCTGGAAAATACTGTTTTACAAAGACTTGTATGCACATCAAAGATCTTTACTAAAGCAATAGTAGGGTGATAAAAAAAGGAAGCTTTTGTCAGGGCCCCAGGTCACTAACGGGTCTTAATGGGCCTGATCACTTTCACCTGAGTGCCCCTCTGCTCCCGCCCGCTGGGCCACCTGCTCATTTATGCTCTAGCTGGGAACGCAGCCTCTTCCCTGAGCTGTGCTGGATGGGGACATATTCTCAAAATTACTCTGTGGATTTTCTGATTTGACTGCAGACCTTGGCTGCTTTTATTGCTTCTGCACAATGACTATGGGAGCATCAATAGAACTTGGTGCTATTCTGTTTGGCTGGCTCATTTGTTGTGGGACCATGCTCTGACGGTGAGTTCCCTACCTAGCCTATGTTCTTGCTGCCTTTAGCTCCCAGTTTGCCTCCTCTTATGGTGCAACTGCCTTTTGCTTTCCCCTGAAGCTTTTTGTAGGTGCTCTCCTCATCTCTTCCTCTGAACTGGCAATAACTACTCCTGTAAGGAAGCACAGGGACTTGTTGGGGGGCTTAAAGTGCCTTCCAGTTAGAATGTGGAGGCTTTTTAGAGCAGTCTGGTTGTCTTAGGCTGTTTCCTATAGATATATCGTTGTGTGGGTTTTTGTCTGTTTAGTTTTTTGTTTTTCTTTTCTAAGGGGAGAAGGATTTTTCTCCTGTTGTTGCCAGTGAGAGGCAGTTAAGAAGACCATGCTCTTTCCCTCTGGTGAGGCCTGGACAGGACACTTATTGACCTTCACAAGATCTTACCTGTGGAAAGCTTGCACTTGCTCCAAGCCAGGTGGCTGCTGTGTGGATGCACAGCCCTGCCAAGCTGCTCACTAGTGTCCCAAGAGCACTTGATCAGCTGAGAAGCTCGGACCAGGATATTTGTAATGTGCAGCTCAATCATGCTTTTGAAAAGCAACCTCTGTGCCTTGTTTTACCATTAACCCACTGCCACGTCTGACATTGGACATCAGTTGATGAGAGATAGTGGTTGACAATAGCTATTGATTTTTCATTTCATATTAACGGCATGGCAAGCTCTGAGTCCGGTAGTGAGCATAGGATGCTAGTGTAGACATTCCTATTTGGCTGTGAAAGAAGTCTCCTTGCCTTCCCTGGACCCTTACATTATATCTCAAGAAACTGTATAGGATTCTCTCATTGAGGCATCAGACTATACTATATATGTATGTTTCTGATGGTTTTTTGACTTGGAGCAAGCATCTGTTAACCTTAAAATAAATGAATATTTATCAATTATTTGCCCAAAGCACACTGAGGGAAATGGCAAACAATGAATAACAGAAGAGGGATAGAATGGAGTGGAAGTTCTCTCTGATTTGAGATCAGTATTTAGTCAAATACAGAGAGACACTGGCTTCTTTTGGTGGAGAGTTGAATTAACTCTGCGGCTTTCTTTATGAAAAGAAATAATGACCTAGAATCCTTTTCTAACTTATCCTGGTAAGAACTGTTTTAGTCAAGCCACTGGCACTATAGTTGTATAAAATGTTGAGAAGAGACAAGATATTGTTTTGAAATTTCAAAAGTTTGTAAAATTTTTGTAATTTTGCAACAGACCCTAGGATTTTGGCAGCAAGTTAAGTGGAATGCTTATATCATTTCTCCTGTAGTATCAGCAGAATTCAAGTGAAATAGTTTTAGCTAACAATGTTTCCACAGCGTGAATAAAAGCACATGTTGTTACTTCAAGCACAAACATTTTAATCTTTTATTTCTTATTCTATTGCTGTTTGATTTTATTCCCTCTCCCTTTTGGCTGTAGATGTTATTTTTCTCTCTTTGCCTGGCCTGTCACCATCTCTGCTTGTGGACAGCTTTGCTCTGGCTGCTGCTTCCCATATATGTCTGAAATCTTATCTTGGTACCTGTACAGAGAACCTTCTGATATACAGATGTGGAAGATGTTTCTAGGTTAGACTTTTCCGCTTGCAGTTACTAGAAATGATTGTATAAAAAGGGTACAGTAAATAGTCTATATATGCAACACTAAAATAGGTGGTACTAGCAGTTTAAGGCTGAACTCTTGCACTGTAATCTGGAAAAGTACAGTTTGCTTTTAACTTTTGAGTTGATGGTATATTCCTTTACCCCCTGTGGTAGTGTTTGCCTTAACTGCAGAATGGCATTTGGTTCTGCAGCATTTTATTCTGCTGGAAAGCTGAAATCCACAATGTTTCGGTTTCCAAGTTCGTCTCACTACTCTTGATGCTGGTGGTATTGTGACCCTATTTCTGGTCTGGGCTATTTGAGCAGAACAATTTGTGAAATTACAGCCTGAGTGGTTTTGCAGTGTAAAAAGGCCCTGCCCTGTTTTAAAAAAAACCTCAACAATAAGAACCAACAACTTTTTTCGTTGGTAAAAACCCCAAACTCCACAGCAATGCTAGAAAGCATTAGCTCTGGGGCTTTATAATAGATTATTACGGGATTTGAAACGAATCCTGATCCTATTGCAAAAGGTTGTTGAGAAAGGCTTCAGCTCAGACAATCATGTCAATGTCTAATGGCCTCATACATGGGAGGTAATGCTGTTGAGAACTTCAAATTGAATACACACTTACCATGTCTGAGAGTGGTGTGTTGGCCTGAAACCTATAAAAACAACTATGATTGCACTTCAGTATATTGCAGTTTGAACAAACTGTGCAAAATCTAAGCATCCCAGAAACACCACAGCTGTTTTTTGGTTCTGCCAAATCATCTTTGAGATGAGCTAATTAGAAAATACAAGTTACACATGTTAAAATGAAATCTCCAACAAAACTGAGTCTTCCATGCAAGACCTCAGCATACACAGGGAAGCTCTGAGACCTGGCAGAGTTTCACAGGTTCGACCTGAAAGCCTTCAGCTTTCTGCTGGTGGAAGGTAAAAAGAGCCATCCTTAAAGAAGACAGACCCAGATGGCTGAGAGGTGAAGGGGGTGATCCTCACTTTATCTGATTGATTTCATTGCTTACAATGTTGAAAGCTGTGTGTAGTACTTTGTGCTTCTCCTTAAGCCTCAAATGCTTTTATGCTGCTGTTCTGAGAAGCCATTTAATTGTTCTGAGAAGCCATTTAGAGAATTTTGAATCACTGTGATTATATGATTCAGTCCCAGAGTCACTCTGAAGCACAAAGGCCCTCCTGTCCTACCATGTTACTGAAGTGTTGTAAAGGAGAGCTTGCCACTCGTAGTTTTGGAATAGTTTCTCATGTTTCAGGCATGCCAGCCAAAAGGAGAATCCTCACTAAAGCGTAGAGTTTCGAGATGAAACCTCCTTGGTACCCTCCCCACAGTGTGCACGTGCCTTTGGGTAAGGCACCACCAGTATACTCTGCATTTCTTCTCAGCCAAGTGTCTCATTTCCAGGGCTGTCCACCTGCTTCATAAGTGGGTACATGTATTCACTAATAAGGAACTATGTTTTGTTAAATGGTTTTATTAGGGTTTAATGATCTTCAGAATTTAACACCAGTTTCACGAAAGTGTGGTGGTAAATTAGGGCTGTAGTGAATTGTTGTCATCCCAGCTAACCTAATTGGAAGTATTACTGTGGAATTGTACTGACTTATCAACATTTACCAAATGCTTTAGCAACATCAGCTTTAGTTGTATCCATCCTAAAATTGCATTTAAACAGGACAGTTACCATAACAGAAGGGGAAATTCACTGAAATAAAACTCAGATCTTTATAATCAGAACAATATTTTAGAAGCTGATGGAATTGGTCTAGCTAACTTAGTTTCTGCTGGATATATAAGTGTCTTATTTCCCCATTTTAAATGGAATAAAATGTTAGCTGAAATTCAGCAGATATTTGCTTAGGGTGAAGTGGTGGTGGTGGGTGGGAGAAGTAAAAGACCTTTCTTTCTTCCCTTAGAAATTTGAACATCAGCAGGGCACAACTGCCTCGTGTTTCCTGGCTGACTGAGTAGAGATCCCTTGAGTACCAAAGGAAGCAGTCTTATTCCTACCATGTCACATGTGTTTTTACAGGCAATGACATCACATTCTCTGGACTCTTACATTTCTTATTCTCAACTCTCTGTGGACTTTTTTTACCTTGCATTTTTTTATTTATTCTTTTTTATAATCACCAAATGAATTCAATCGAGTCTTTATTGATGTTCAGGAAAGACAATAGTGTGAGGCAATGGTGTTTTCATTAATATAAACAATTTCTATACGAAAAGGGTTCAGCTCTGTTAATAGGGAGGAACTATTCTGTAGCAGGGTTTCCTGTACATCTGTGCTAAAGTGGAGCACATCTCATACCACTGAGAAAAGTGCAATATATGAAGCTATTAGAGAGAACCTATAATATGGAATAGAAAAGATGGTCCGATGAATGCATAAGAACCCCTTTATCATGCTGGAATTTGTGTTGAAGCAAACGGTTTAGTAACCCGGGCTACCCTACCAGCATAAACACAATGAGAAGGCAGAGTAGTTGGTTGATCTGTCTTTATTATGTAGTGTATATATAAAATGCAGTGGAGTTAATTTGAAAAGTGTCAAAAATGCATTTTTAACCGTGTGACATGATTTGATTTAACAGAAAACACCCCACATGGGACTTACATAATAGTCTATAAAATCCACAAGATTGTTAAATACTTCTGGTAAACTTTAAGCAGTGTTTTAAAATTGCAATTCAAGAGGATGTGTTTATCCCATAAAATATTCATAACCTTATGCCTGAGATCTGCTGCTTTAATGTCACAGTGTTGTGTCATGTCCCTTCTCTGTCTACAGGGCAATGCAACATCACTCCACAGGTAACATGATTTAAAACAGTTTTATTAAAGTCAGTGTTGGGCCACGGCGATTCACACTTGCTGAAGATCTAGTCCAAGGTTCATAAAGTACATTGAAATAAGGGATAGCAGGTATCTCAAAAATGCAAAGTATTCTGTCAGTGAGATAAATGGAAGAAAATTGTCTTCAATTTTTAACAATGGGAAACACAGAAGTCTGAAAGAAAATATGATTTACATCATCACTTCAATCTGCAATGACTTCTGTTTGTCTGGTATCAGTTCTGTAATTTGTTATACACAGTAAATCATCATGCTTAAATTTAATCTGGTTCCTCCACCCCAGATTAACAATAGACAAACTGGTCCTCATGGAATTATAGTTGTGAGATTTTGAGCATGAATAGAGGTTTTAAACATCCTTTTACCTCAGTCTAATCATTAGAAGTATTTCAGTTGAAAAGTGGGAGACTGTTTGAAATGCTATTTTAACTTTCCAAATTCTTGGTCAGAAAAGCTGGCTTTTTCATGCTTGGTTTTTCTGGGGGAAATGAACCTTATGCTGCTAATTGGATTGATCCCTCTACATGCTCTCATGACACTAATCATTGAGAAGAGGGAGGTGTCTCAGTGACACATGCGGTGAGTTCTGTCAGTCTTGAAACTTTGCTATTCTGTTTGCCTTTGCTCCAGCAAAGTACCTGGGACTTTAATTTGGGAACCTTGGCCAGGGGTCTTGGGACCCAAATCAGGAGTGATGTCTGTTTAAACTGGCAGGGAGTGAATGACTGATATTGAACATAAGTAATCCATGTTGTGAAACTTTAAGGTGCCATTAGTTTTGAAAAAGTACTTACTGTCACTATTGTGAAATACTAACTTTTTGAGGCATAGAGGTCTGTCCTTTTGAATATTCTTGAATAAAGCATAAGGCAATCCCTCTTGCAGGCATTATGCATGTTCATCCCATGGTGAAAAATGTGTGTCCTTGGGTCTGGCGGGACAAATTCTTCCCTTGGTTACCTGAGAGAAAATGCAGAGTAAAGTCATAGCTATTGCTGATTTCTC
>WEKY01002930.1:154206-187000 GCA_013390045.1 Picathartes gymnocephalus | reverse complement strand
AAAAAATAAAAAAAAAAATTGCCAACTTCCGTGACAATTTTATACTGGGAAGGAGCTGAATCAGGAACCAAAATATTCTGGTTTTAAAGATGTGTTTCCTTAGTCAGCTCCTCAGCAAAAAATGATATAGTAATTGAATAATTGATATTATTCTCTATGTGAAAACATGACCCATTTAAAAATTGAAACTTTGCCCTGACCAAGACTAGTCAGTAAGGTGTTTTAGGAGGCAGCAGATACTTGCACTTCTTTATTAACTCTTCTACATCAATTTAGCAACAATTTCCCTTCCTAGAAGAACTGAACCACTCAGTAGACAGACAAGAGTAAAACGGCCTTAAACAAAATTATTCACACAACATGCATAAAATGAATCTCACCCCCCTGCACAGAGGATTTTTATGTAAGTCTTGCTAAAAGTACACCAATGGCCAATGATACAACTAGGCCAGTGGTATCCTGGGATGCATTAGGAAGAGCATTCCCAGCAGATCAAGGGAGATGATCCTGCCCCTCTACTCAGCCCTGGTGAGGCTGTATCTGGAGTGCTGTGTCCAGTTCTGGGCTCCTCAGGACAAGAGAGACATGGAGCTCCTGTAGCAGGTCCCAGCAGAGGATGACAAAGATCATTAAGCCTCTGGAGTATTTGTGTTAAGAGGAAAGGCTGAGGGAGCTGGGCCTGTTCATCCTCAATAAGTGACTGAGAGGGGACCTCACCAATGCCACCTGAACATGAGGAAGAACTTCTTTAGTGTGCAGGTGGCTGTGCATCAGAACAGATTGCCCAGAGAGGTTGTGGAGTCTCGCTCCTGGGAGATGTTCAGACCCCACCTGGATGTAATCTTGTGCATGTGCTCTAGGATGGCCCTGTTTGAGCAGGGAGACTGTAGCCCCCTCCAACCTTATCCATTCTGGGATACATACAGACCAATAATCATCAAAAATGTACACACTTTTTAAAGTATGCTGAAACATACTTTATCTATATGTTCTCTGCCAAAATGAGAGCAGAGTAATTGAACACATTCATTTAGAGAGTGTTCTTCTTTATATTTGGAAGCATACTAACACACTATAGGTTACAGACCAGATACCTGTATTTGCATGGCTATTAATGAACAGTACCTGGCAGAATACAATTGGAAAATTATTTGTGAAATCCTGCAAGATCCAGAGATATCTTATTAAATAACAAATGTAATCCTTTTAGCTTGACCTCCATGATAAAAAGTGGTAAAAAACCCCCAAAACCAAAAAAACACCCAAACAAAAAACCAGAATGTATTTGTAAGGATTCCTTTAAAAACTGATGTTCACCTCAATAAGAACCCTGGTAATTTAAATTCTGATATTTACTGTACTATCTGACTGATTGCTTTATAAGCGTGTTTTTGTTTTGTTTTATTTTTTTTAAAGGTAAAAGAATGCCAGAAGTGGCATCTTTGTATAAAATGTAACCCTGTAAAACACTGCCCTCTTGTGATCTTCCCTAAAAATGTAGCTGATTATTAAAATGAAGTTTTGGCAACTGTTGGCAGTGTTAGGGCTGAGTGGGTTTGTATGTTCCTTTCATTTATGTATATATATTTCTATAAATAAAATCCAATTGTTAAGCTTTTAATACTATCTTAAAATAAGTAATTGCATATGTGCTATTAAAAGCACTAAGGACACGTCCTCTGCCAGCTCAATCCAGATTCTTCCGAAGGCATTTGCAAGACTGCAGTGGACCTTACACAGCACATTGCTGGCTAAACACGACTTCACTGCACGATGCCAAACCCTGGAAGGGTAGGAAATACTTCTATTAATAGCGACATTTTGCCCAGATAAGAAAGCAGAGGGGGAGGGGTGTTGCACTTATAGAGGTACTTTAGAAGTAAATTTTCAACAGTCTGTTGCTGAAACAACATTCTTCTGAATATCTGAAAAGTCATTCTTTTGAAAATTCAATGGGCCTGGAAAGTACCATACGCATTAAAAAAGCCAAGGAAGTGCCAAACTGTACAAGAAAATTCAAGTCCTTCTTCCAATTATTAGTTCTCCAGAAATTCTTCGGTAGTGGAATGAAAGTTATCATTAACCTTAATTTTATTTCATTTTATTTTTAAGGTATTTGAGAAAAAAGGCTTGTAGGAGCATCCAGAATCCTTTTCCAGGAAAAAAACCAAACAACTAGCTATTGTATACATTTTTCTTTTAAGTGGCAGAAACTAAAAACCAGGGCAAGAGCTGTGAACACAATGAAATTCATATGAACCTACATGGCTTAGTAGTGAAGGAGCAACCCTAAGCTACAATTAAGAGTCTGCTGCAGGCACAAGAGGGCAAACTGATGCACATTATGGATCTTGCCAACAACAGAGGTCTCAACCTGCTGCTCAACTTTCTGCTCATTGTCTTGGTTCTAGTGCTCGCATTCATCCTTGTGAAGCTGATGTGAACCTCCGTGAGGCTCTGTTTCCTTCTCACATTTTGTGTTGCGGATTTTGCAATAAGGCAGACACTTTAGACTACCTGAATGTAAGTATGCAAAGACTGCAGAGGCTGAAACATGCGACAGTTGGAGAATGTGCTCACACCCCAAATGTATCAGAAAGCAATCCTAAGAGCTGTGCACAAGTATCTAACTGCCACTGAGTGAAGAAAGCACCTATAGCCTCGCTGAGTACCTGAAGAAACCCAAGAATGCATCAGCAGCTACTGTAGTTTCTCATTGTTACAGCTGATTGTTATTTAAAGACCTACACATTATTTGCAGCATTCAAGGAACGTAATTTCTGCAAAAATGGGACAGTAGAAATCAATTTTTTAAAAGGGGCTTTCTGTAGAACATACACTTCATGGGAAACAACAGCAGGAAGGCAAATCAAAAATGCCAGCATTGAGTTGACAGCATACATCAAATTACCTGTGGAGAGAAAAGCACAGATGCTGTAAATGGAAACAAAGATATCCCTGAAAAGCAGCTTGCAGTAGCAGAGATGGGGATACGTGAAGGTCAAATATGAAAACATAATTATTATTTAGACCTTTTTTGACCACCTGTGGCTCACTGCAACACCTTAAAAGCCAGAAGCCTTTTGTTACCCAGCATATCAAAAGAAGCAGCTGCCAAAACAACTGAAACAGAGGGCCATTACCCAGGGTTATCATAACTCTGCCCTGGAAACCCTTAGCACCAGCACATACTCCACCAGCAGGTGCATCTTCACAAACCCAAGATGCATTACAGCCTGAGTAAGAGGATTTGCCACTTATGCACAGATCAAGTGAGCAGTGTGGAAGCCCTCCAGCCATATTTGACAGACCACTTGTTACCTGCCAGTGCAATCATCAGTCCATACCCTGTCCTCACCTCTAGGCATGCAGCAAAAACTTCTTACAGGACCTTCTTTTGTGGCTCATTACAGGATGATGTACTTTCCCCACAGGGTCCTGGGAAGGAGAGTGACCAACAAGAGCACAGTTCTGTTGGAATGATTTTCCAGAAGGTATCTCTAAATACGAGAGAAGTGCTGGGAAAGGAGGGGACCAGAAGCAGATTTTCATACATGACATGGGAGCTAAACAGCTTCCTCTTAGCATCTCACTTCCCAAGTAAAGCATAGGAACAGTGTGCACCAACAAATATATATTGTACAGTAAATTTATTGCCATAGATAATAACACACATACAAAAGAGGCAGATATTGTTTCATGGGTGGGGGAAGCCCCAGCTCCAGCTTCCTATTGCCAAGAGCACGTACACTGCTGAGTGCTGAGTATATTATAGAGCTGATCTATTCATGTTCACATCCAGAATTTCCATAGGATCACTGTTGTGGGGGGGTTCAGTTACCCACAGGAGACTCACCTAAACTAGATCTGTAAGAAGACTCTCCACAGGAAAAAGCAGTGTGCCCAGCAAACCTGAAAGCTTAAGGAAGTTCTGCCATTAATAGCTATCCAAATTCCACTCTATGCTACCTGCTCCAAAGCTTACAGAGCATGAGTGTGCTGGTCTTGTCCGGAATAAAGTTAATTTTCTTCATAGTATAGTAGTCAGCATGGGACTGCAGTTTGATACAAGTCCAAAGTGCAGTTCCATACCAGCTACTATGAAGGAAAATACCTCTGCCCCAGCCAAACAAGCAGCAGCACAGATAAATGAAAGATTTTTCTCACCTGCTCTGAAATATGCACAATAAACATTTAAAATAGCTTCTGCAAATTACATACCCGTAGTTTTTTGAAGCCGATAGTTATAGTAGTATGAATTCCAATCTGTTTCCATTTAAAGCAGAAAACTTTGCACAGCTACATCACCATAAGCACTTCATCATTTATTTTGATAATCTTGAAATATTCCGCTTTAAAAAAAATCTGTAAGTTTATATACCAGAGATATATGTGGTAATGGTTACATAGTTGTGTATTACTTAGGAGAAATCCTGCTGATCCTTGACACAGACTGCTCAAAGCACACCAAAACCACAGAAACAAACAGGAAACCCACTCTAGCCCAAAGCAGAATAAGAACAGTTTTCCCAACAAAATGGTTATTCACTGACATACTGCTTGGGACTCCACAAAGCTTATTATCTGTATGACCTTCTGTATATTCAGAAGTTTTGTAATCTTAGGGAAACCACTGTGACAGCAGTTGGCCCTGACAAAACAACACAGTTACATATTACTTTTTAATAAATTGAGGAAAATGAGCCTACTGCCACCAACTATCATGTATTTTCAGATCAAAATTACATACCAAGGAAGTCTGTGAGAAACTTTGCCATTAGAGCATGGAGAAACAATCCCCAGATATGATCCCAGTAGCCTCCTCTCAGCCAGCAATGAACATGACAGGATCCTCAACAAATGCTGGAATACTATCGTGAAACTGAAACATGCATTTTCCCGAGACGACTGTATACAAAGCTGGCAAAGTTATCAGCTAACCAATGCCAAGGCTCTTTTTGCAATCAAGGACAGTCCAAGTTTGGTTTCCCATCATCTGGTAGCAGTTACTCCAGCCTGAACCTAGAAGCACATTATAATGAATGGAAGGAATTCCACTTGCTGGGCTACCAACTTCACAGCAAAAGGAACAGACCAGAAAAGCTTAGTTATGGCTCACAGTAAAGGAATTCACTCCGCTAGCTAAAAGTGATAATCCCTCATGATAAAAAGTTTTATATTCCTGAAAAGTATGGTTTCATCAAAATGTGATAGAGGAAAGATGTTGATATTAATAATTTTTAATTTTTTGATCTGACATGATTGTAAAAACCCCTAGTTTTAGCTGACATTTAAGAATAAAGTTTTACGTGGCAACAATGTTACCTGACAAATGTTATGACTTTTTTTTCAATTAAAGTTTTACAGCTTTGTTTACCAATGTTTAGATATGCATGCAGTTCACTTTCTTCCTTTTCTGTTTTGCAGCGAAAAATGTTCTAATAACTCTAAACTTCTCATTGCATTCAAACTTAATTTCCAGCAACTTTTATATGCATGGTAGATCGATCCAGTGTTTTCCTCATTAAAAAAATCTACAAAACCTGGTACATTAAAGGGAAAAGATGCATTTATGCAATTTCCACCTATTATCTCTGCAATATTCTGACACAATTTAGCACACCACGAAGAAATCATACAGATGCTCTGTACACTGGAAAAAGAGATTCATCCTGTGATACTTACAGCATTGTACAAAGTTAATATGTAGATTTGCAATCTTCTGAAGCTTTCCTTCTTATTATATGATCTCCAACAATTTTAAAGGCATACTTTCATTTTAAATCTAATTTTTGGACTAGCACACAACATGTACCTACATGGATTCAGATAACAGGATATACAATAGGATCAGACTTCAAGGAGTGCCATTGCTTGAAAACATAGAACCTTTTGATTTAGATTTTATGGCCTCCTAGTTCAGTAAATGGGAAATGCTGTTGTGTGTTATAAGCATTTTCTTCTCTTAATACAGCCTTATCACACGTTTCCTTACTCAAAGATCAGCTGTATATTGAAAACAATTAAAATAATTAAGTGTATGGTGAAATATAAATTCTTAATGGAAAGTGTTTTCATTGAAGCAATATTTCTTTGTTTCAGTGCATAAAGTGATTTCCATAAACTGAAGAACTGTCAAAAATCTGTTCCTAGGAAATGCGTAGGAGAATGTTTACTTTCAAAAACCATACATTAAATAACTCACATTAGCTAAGGAAATGAATTTTCAGATGCAACCCCATGCTGTTACACAATAACCAAAGACCAGGTTCTCCCTGGAGATTTCTGAAATGTACAAACATCACACCCACAGCTGAAAGACGCATCTTCTCTAAGAAGCATCAGTTGTTCCAGAGCACATTTTCTGCAGTTGCAAACCTGACCACGTCCTGAAGGACAATCACAATGTAGCTGCAGGTCTTCTACCCAACAATTTGAGCTTCCCTTAAAATGCACAGGAAATTTTCTTTTACAACCCCTGGTTTACAATTGGAATGGAAAAGCCACATGGTAGGCTTTATAATTTCGGGAGCAAGGTATAAGAAAAACCACTGAGTTCAGTCAACTTCAGACTACTAGGGAAGCAGAGAACCTTAATCTTGAAAGTAATTAAGCTTGGAACAGCTTTTGAGGGGTGTTACATTATGCTTTCCATTAGCCTTTATAGTAAACAAATAGAAAGCTTGTCTCATTTTACTTAACTAAATTAACTCTGAATTAGAGTTTTCTATGGTCAACTGTCTATATTAGTCTTTGAGGACATAAAAACTTATTTGTAGGATGTATTATTAAGTCCAACAGCTGCTCCTGAACCATCAGTCCTCAAAATCAACTCAGAAAACTGTTCCTGCCTGTTCTCACTTCATTAGTGATAGGCTGGTAAAAGGGGAGGCTGCAGAATGCAGCTATCTTAAAAAGATGGACAAAGCTGCTCCAGATTAACAGCTGAAAGCGAAGTTTGTTGTATTCTCTGTTTATGACAATAGTAGTTTTAAAGTAAAATAATGACGAACTAATTTTTTTCCATCCTAGAAAAACCACTACATTTCCATCAGCATATATACATATTAAAAGGAAAAAAAGCAAAAGCTATCCTCACTAAAAGGAAAACAAAATTTTAAAAAATTATCCAGAGCTGTGTGGCCTTTGCCCCTTTTATAAATCATCAGCTTCCTCTTATGCCTTCTACAGTATCTCTTAGATATGTATTCCACTCAGGATTGCAGTTTTCTTGGTTTCTCAGAAATAATAAAAGACCAGTTCCCAGGTACACATGTGATCTCTGAAAAAAGGCCACAGCAGAATGATGCTCAGGTTTCTTTAAAAAACAGGTGTCAAGACAGGAAGAACCATTCTTGTTTCATAATTGTTTCTGGCATCTCTCCTCCTTAGAGCTGTACCCTGTG
This sequence comes from Picathartes gymnocephalus, assembly GCA_013390045.1. Taxonomy (NCBI): domain Eukaryota; kingdom Metazoa; phylum Chordata; class Aves; order Passeriformes; family Picathartidae; genus Picathartes; species Picathartes gymnocephalus. The sequence goes on along the minus strand of WEKY01002930.1, from coordinate 179,594 downwards.
TCAGAAAGACAAGGAGGGCAGGGAGGGACAGCAGGAGATGCCTCTAAGAGCCCGAAGACTCGCTGCCCTTGCACATCCTTTAACCTTCTCTGGGTCCTATTTCACAACCACATCTCACTTGAGGACATAAAACAGATCCCATTTCAAGGCCCAGCAATATGATTCCAGATCATGCCTATGGAAGTGCTTGCTAAGGCCATCAGGAATTTCCTGAACAAAGAAGTAAAAGTTATAGGTGAAACAAAAAAAACCCAAACAAACCCAGTTTTAGGCAAAATGTCAAATCTCAAAAACCCAGAAAGGTGCGGCACTGTTTCTGAATCAAAGATAAATAATGCTTGTGTTCCCCCTGCTGGTTCTGTCTTCCAAACACAGCTCAGCAGCAATGCCTGCATCGATGAAAAGTTTCTGAGTAACTGTAATAACACATACAGGGCTTCATCTGTTTCAAACATTTACCTTTTCCTTAATACTGTATTTAAACATGATCAGAGGTAGAAAGCACTTCTGAGACATGAAGGACAAAAGCTGGGAGCTGTTTTGATCTAAATAAAAATAAATTTCTACAACACTAAACAAAGTGTTGTAAAGGCATATATAAGATGATGAAGACACCTATGCCTAAATGAAGTACATAAGTAAATAAAGCTTACTCTGCTCTTTTGAGATCCTATCTGGAATATTGCATACAGTTCTGGCGTCCCCAATATCAAGAATGTGGAACTGTTGGAGCAAGTCCAAAGGAGGCCACAAAATTGGTAAGAGGACTGGAACACTTCCCCTACAAAAACAATCTGAGGAAGGTGGGGCTGTTCAGCTTGGAGAAGAAAAGGTTGCATGGAGGCCTCATAGCAACCCTCCAGTATCTGAAGGGAGCCTACTGGAGCTCCTTCACAGGAACTGCAGTGATAGGACAAGGAGTAATGGGTACCAACTGAAACAGGGGAAATTTAAGGCTGAATATTAGGAAGAAATTCTTTACTATGAAGGTGGTAAGACACAGAAACAGGTTGCTCAGGGAAGCTGTGGATGCCTCAACCTTGGCAGTGTCCAAGGCCAGGCTGGATAGGGCTTTGATCTAGTGGGAGGTGTCCCTGATCATGGCAGAGGGAGTTGCGACTAGATGATCTTTAAGGTCCCTTTCAACCCTTAACATTCTGTACATTTAAATCCAAGAAGAGAACCATCAGGCACAATAATCTGATCCCAAATTTCACAGACAGCACCACTGGTTGCTATAGCCAGCTACACGTCTCAGGTGTTCGGGAAGACTTGAATGAATGGATAGACCAAGCTCCCTCATGGTACCCTGCCATCACTTCCCAAACCCCACGTGTTCCTCAGTGCCACCAGCAGCTGCCACCTGCCAGGAGCCCAGGTGGCAGTGCCACGGAACCAGCCTCAGCACCGAGCCAGTCTCTGTCACTCTGGTTCTGAGAGGACCCCACCAGCCTCTGCTCCCTACCTGGGCAACATATCAACATCACAATCTTCAAAGTGCTTAGAGAAAGATGAGGGTTTCTGCAGCAATAAAGGGTGGCTACCTGTAACAATGTCAGGTGTTTAGAGAAACCCCTAGAGATTACTATTAGTTTGGTCATATTAATTGGCTTCAATTTTCTTAAGCTAAAAAAAAAAAAGAACAAAAAGAAAAAAAACCAAGAAAAACCAACCCCATAAAAACCCAACACAACTAAAACTCAAAAAAACACCAAAAATTCAAACCAGATCACCGTTAAGAGCAAAACTGGATGTTAAGAATCTCTAAACTTGTCATTCTTTCAATCAATATACAACAGAAAGAACAACAAAACTTGAGCACAACCCTTTGTAAATTAGTTCATATACTTCAGGCTGAAAGAAACGGGAAATCTGAACATACCACCAGATTATCTCTGCTGAGATAATATCCTAGCCTAACCGTCAAATGCCTTTCAGAGAAATTTATGTATTGTAAAATGGGATTTTTTTGTCAAGCCAAGCCAAACTTACTACACAGGTAAATATGAGCATGAGATTTTAAATACTGCCTTCCTTCACAAACTGTACTTCTCCATCAGGAGAAGAGCTAGAAACAAAGACTGAATTGCCATGTTAGAAAGGGTTACCTATCTATTAAAACTATGTGCTTGATATTCTCAATATGAAAATATTTCAAGTATGATGCATCAACCCCAAATGAGATGGAATATTTATTCATCCTTGTAGTACATACAAGTCATTCTTATTTTCCTGAATGCATAAATGCAATCTCTTTGTAAGCCCATTCAGATCAAAACACATTCACATTTCCCCCACCATGCAGATACTCCAAAACTACTGAAAAAGCTACTTGATGAACCTCTTCCTGTGCCCAACTTCAGATAAAGACATGTTAGTCCCACGTGGACAGGCACAATGAATCAGAGTAAACTGTAAGCAGGCAGCAGAAATAAAAGTAACCCCAAAAAACAACTAATATTGAGAAACAAGCAGCAAGAGCCCAAATCAGCACTTAAAAATACCATCACCTGTTCCCTCTCCTGTTTCATTAAAAACTGCCTGTTATTCCTCAAGTGTAACACAGGATGCCACATGATGGCAGCAAACACCAAGCTTTGGCCTTACCTGCACAGGCTGGTCACCTGCTGCTCTAAAGCCTTCGAGTTGCTGCATGTGCCATGCAGCCACACCACCACAGGGCTCCTCAGCAGGCCTGCAGTCCAGGGGATTTGCCCGTAACTGCTCCTTGAGCCACATCTGAGTCCTCACTGCCGGCTGTATGGGAGCTCCGCTCACAGCCTGCTGTCCCAGTGTCATGTATCTCTGGCCGAAAGCTTCACTGCCACCTGCCGTAGGTTTGCTTTCAGCTAAGGCACTGTAGGTCAAGTCTAAGGCATGTCTCCTACCTCGGGAATCTGAAACAAAATCGTCTTTGCTGCATGTTTCAAATTTGTATTTGCAGTCCAGTAGAGAAGACCGTTTTCTCCCTGTTTCTTTGTCCTCGATTTTTAGCAACTCCATGCTGTCATGCAAACAACTCGGCCCATTTGTCCTTAATTGAGGCGGCACAGCTTTGTCCGTACCAGCCCTGTATTCCACTGAATGACTACTTCCATCTTGGCTGAAGTTATTTGGTGAGTTGAGTTTAGACAAAGAGGACCACTTCCTTACAGGTCTTGCATCTTTCATGTCAAGAGAATTGTCCAGGGCTCCCTGATTTCTGCCTCCTCCTGATCGTACAAAGCTTGTACTCCATTTTGAGCCATCAGACTTGAAAGCTTCCCTGTGTTTGGAAAGTGAAGAGCTGGCACTAGACAGCATCACATGGGCAGTGGGAAGAGAAATCAGTGATCGGCTGGGCTTAAATGATGATGTACCACTTGAAGTTGAATGATCTGTGAAGAGAAATTTATCACGTAAATAAATACAACACAGAGCTCATTAACATTAGTTCAGACAGGACAAAATATCAAATTCGAGGTGAAATGCAAAAATAGGAAAGAGGATGCTTGACAAAATAGGGCTTTCTAGACCATTCTAAACTGTGAGAATGGAAACTAATTAAAGTGGGAGATTTTCAAGTATATTTTGCTCAGGTTATCATGATTGCAAAAAGAAAAGTGCACTAAGCACTGGCAATAGCAGCTCCAGATAGAATTCTAAGCCTGCAAGGCAAAGAAACCACTGTTTCATTTCCCAGCTTTAAGGTGGCAGGCTGGATTTTCCCCCTACACCACATAATACTAAGAAGCTTCTATACACCAACAGTGGAGGTGTTCAAGAGCCCCAAGATTAACTCCTCTTCCATCACCCCTGTCATTTTTTAAAGACAAAACAATTCAATAAATGCACTTTTACAATGGCAGTGCTGCAGACAAGCCAGTTTAATAATGGTCACTTGCACAGAGTTATTCATCCCTTCTGGCTCTCACCAATTTCCAAGTATGCTTCCCGTGCTGTGTTTGGCTGGGAAAGGGTTCATTTCCTTCACAGTACCTGGTATGGGGCTATGTTTTGGATTTGTTCTGGAGAATGTGTTGGTGATTTAGGCATATTTTAGTGCCTGCTGAGCAGTCCTTACACATAGTCAAGGCCTTTTCTGCTTCTCACTCCACCCCACCAGTGAGGCGGCTGGCGGTGCACAAGGAGTTGGGAGGGGACACAGCTGGAAGAGCTGACCCCAACTGACCAAATGGATGTTCTGTACCCTACAGTACCATGCTTAGCAATAAATCCAGGGGGGAGGCCGGTTCGGGGGGGCTGCTGCCGAGGCAACAGTCAGCTGGTGGTGGCCAACTGTTTCCATTTGCAGCTTTTCTTGGTTCTTATTTCTGTTACTTCCCTTACAATATTTTTCTTCTTTTCAATTATCAAACTGTTTTTATCTCAACCCATTAGTTTTTTCACTTTTACACTTCCAAATCTCTCCCCCATCCCGCCAGGGGTGGGGGCAGGAGGAGTGAGCCAGTGGCTGTGTATTTACCGACCCAAACACAACAACACAGAGAAACTGTGTGTATCAGTTTATAAAACCTTTCCCAAGTCAAAATATCAAGAACAGAGAAGTCAGAAAGGTGATATTCAGGAGGGAACAGTACAGCAAAGATGAGAGAGGTAAAGGAGAGGTTCCTGGGGACTGGCTGAAAGCTGTCACATGCTCAGCAGCATGAGCTTAGCATCAGAGGCTGTGGGCTACCAGAAACAAATACCTAATTCCCTCATTAGAAGATTAGCTCCCAGCATGTCAGGTTCAGGGCAGATAGACAGAATGAAATTGCTCTAATTAAAAGATTCTTTTGGTGTCCCTTTTGTCAAAAAGCAAAACAGATACATTTTTCTTACTTCTTTTATCCTAACCTAGAGAGAACCTCTTTCTCTGAGATTTGTCAGCTACTACATGAATTCGTACTGGGTAATTTAAAAGTTAAAAAAAAAAAAAATTGCTCTATAACTGGCATAACCAGTTCAATGGCTATACTAGATTACTGTGATTTGGTGAAAGCCAGAACACATTATTTAATAATTAAGCACACTTTGAAAGCATGTATTTGACTCAATATACCACACCACAGACAGGAAAAGGAAGAGAGCTTCCAATGGTGCAACAACTTTCAAAAGTGGTAGCACTTCTTTTTCCATGTATCCAAATAAAAATATCCTTACCTGCAACTTGAATATTCCTCCCTATGTGGGATCAGACTTCCTCATTTCTTGCACTTGCAGCCCAACACAAAATAATATAGTCCTACAGTCACGCTCTTTATGAGGAAAATGCATTATCGCCCACCAAAGAATAAACAGTTCCCTATTTATTACACAGTTAATACCAGAACCCCTAGGAAATCTTGCTGAAGCCTTCCTGCCTCCCACTGAATCCCTGCCCCACCCCATAGCCTCTCATTTCAGTGAATAAGGTCATGCCCCACAGTTTCTTGCTTCTACCCAGCCGCCTACTTTCATAGTAGATACAGAACATGGCTTTCTGTAAGACTTGGCAAAACTGTCAGAGCTGGTTGAAGTGGACCAACAGTTTAAGAGCTATTCATAGGGTGCTGATGGTGGTCAGAGAACACACACAGGGGCTGTCCTGTGCAGGGCCAGGAGCGGGACTTTGATAATCCTTGTGGGTTCCTTCCAGCTCAGGATATTCTTTGATTCTATGACAAATGCAGAGTAGACTACTACCAGCTTATTACCTGATTAATCATGCTGCTAATGTATGTGGGGGCAACATTTTTTTGCATGCAAGATGAAAGATCCTCCTTCCTCCCTGGACTTCTTCCTTAAAAATCCTATACTGCAGAGAGAAACATTTTTGGTGGCTATTCTGTCTTGATATTGCTCAAGACATAGGAGATGTTAAAGAGGAAGACAGAAGGCCACACAACCCTTTTCAAGCAGAAGGAATCACAGTCTTCTTACCAAACACATCAGTGCCCACAGATACTGCAATACTGGAGAAGGTGACATTGCAACACTACTAATTTCCAAACTGTGATATGCCCACAACATGTAACTTCTTGCCTGTACCAGGTACAGTATCAGCTTCTTTCAGCTCTGCCTCCTGTCTTCTCTCACAGCACGTCAGACCCTTGCATCACAAGCCACTACAAATTGGGTACATCTGGCTATGCTAGCAGGGGCTGCTTCCAGTCCTGCCCTGCAATAGAAATAAAGATACACAGCCACATCTGTCTGAGGATGTCAAACCTGTGATAAGAAAGCAAGAGAGGTATACGACCTGATGGAGCTGGAGTCTCAAACATATATATCGTGAGATGAAAAGTGCAGGTTTGGAGTCCTGCTTTTGGAGAAGATGCAGCAGAAGAGCAGGAAGAAACTCCTGTTCTCCCCTCCTACTCTCTCAGCAGAAGTAGGGATGGAAATGCACAGCAAAGAGAAATGCATCTCCTCTTGTACAGGTAAATAACTCCTTAGCTTGAGGCTGCTGGCTTCGTAACGTTCAAGAAAACTAACCTTTGTATTGAGCCTTACCTGGAAGCTGAATCTGACACAGCACAAAGTCAGTCCAGCAAAGGCAGCAGTCACAGGCCTTTTTATATCCAAAGAAAATAAAGAGTATATTAGGATTCAAAAAGAACTGACCTATGTTTTGGCTATGCAGATTTCTAGGAGCAGAAATGTTATATCTGCAAGAAAAAGGTAAAAGAAATCCTGTATACATGTATCTGTGAAATTTAAAATAGTAAAAAAATACATAGTAGTATTTAATATAGCATTTTCAGTCTAAAATACTGACCTAATGTTACCCATACAATATCTCCAAACGAAAATTAAAACCAATAATAATTAGAAATATATTATCTCCTTCATTTATTAGATTACAGACTTATTAATAAGTGGTAGATTTTTATTTTTCTTTCTGCTAAATTTAATTAAATTAAAAATTAATTAATTTTGAGTTAAGATTTAAACTTCTTTTCCTCACTTCCAATTCCAAACTCTTCAAGCAGATTTGAACATGGAATGCCACTTATATCCAAGTACAGCCGAGGGATGTCTCCAATAACTTGTCTCAAAGAGAAACACAGTAATTTTGGCTTCAAGTTGTCCTAATTAGCCTTCCCATTAATGCTCACTGAAACATATGAGAAAGTTCACACTTTTTCTCAGAGCATATTGCTCAAGTCTGCCTTGCCTGCAGGCTCAGCTGGAAAGAGAACCAGTCTGCATTTGCAAACATCTTGCAACACAAAAAGCAGGAAATTTGTAGATTTCATCAAAAACAGGAGAGAATACAGAAAGCATCATGAAACTTAAGAGACATTACTTCTTCCGCAGACACAGAAACAAGCTCCATCTGGCTAAATCCTGCCAAAGACTACTTTATCCAAGCAGCAGGTTTTTCCCTTCCATACAGGTGGGCGTAAGCAAATGCCAGTTCAGAACTGAAAGCGCTCTCTCCTCGGGATTACTTGGGGTTTACTTCACTGATCTGGTATTTATTTGAAGATTACAAACACTCTTAAACATGGCTTGTGTGTCTCCACAGTCTTTCAAAGCTTAAAACTGCTCTCTTTAATGAAAACCGAAAGAGATAAAAAAGTAGCTAGATGCTACTGGTTTTCCTTTCAGAAGAATTAAGACTATATAACAATTTTTTCTTTTCAGTTATCCTGATAACTTTTTTGGGGCCCAACCCAAAATTCCCTGGAGCACTTTTCTAATAGGCATAAGACTTTAATACCTGATCCAGTACTTCCAAAGCCACATAAACAAGAGAATTGAAAGCACGCTATTTTAAAAACACATTACAAGATTTCTACCACATAATAGCAGCAGATGGAATTTAAAAATGAAGAACATTTCATATGGCTTTCCTACCATCTTGTGTTACAGTTCTGAAATATTTAATTACTGCTTATCTGGCATAGAAAATAATGTAACAATCAATTTTGGTTTTAATAAAACTAATCACAATGAGAAAGCACAGCAGGCACTTTCTTCTGAAAGAGGTGTAGAAGAAAGAAACTCTTCAATATAAAGTTAATGAACACCTCCTACTCATTTGCATTTTCCTGTGCTCTAGTTTTTAAATTACTGGAAGAAAAACCTCTGAAGTAATTTCTCAGGCCAGACACCACCCTCATGCAGCTACTTAAAATCCTTATCTGTTGCCCAAGAATCAGTCAAAACACAAGAGTCAGAAAAGGTTCACTGCAACCCTAAACAACTTCTTAAGCTGCAAAATGAAACCAATGCTATGAGAACTCCCATCTAACATACATTTTTGCATGGGACAAATTCTTCACTGTTCCCAATAAGATATTATCAAACAATAGCGGAGTCATCAGCTAATATAGTTACCCAATAGTAATCAAAACTAAAACGCACTTGATACACGTTTATGGGATGCACATTTATCTAATGCCACTGAAAACAGCGAACCTTCCTTGTGTGAAGGACTCTGAAATTTGGTATTTTGTCCAGGGTATAATTAGAATGCTCTGTTCATGGAGAAAACACCAGTATTAAAAACAGCTGACCTTCTCTTCCTGGCCTCCCTTCCCACCCACCCCCTCCAAAACACTGACATAATTTACCCCAAACCAGGAAAAGAAACTGAACTATTCTTATTAACTGAGCAGAATATAAATAGGGAAGTCAAGCCTCCATTATACAAATTGAAGGTCTTGAATCTGGCTGCAGTTTAGTGAGCAAAAGCTCTGACGCTCATTATAGGATGTCAGTTCCTCTGGACTGTTCTGTAGCTCTTAACTGCATGGACCCCAGCAACAAGCCACAAACAATTCCAGCATCTAGCATAGGACTGAAGGGGCCACGAATTTTCCATCTACCCTGCAAGCATATGGGTGTTTTCTGTAAATCTGCAAAACAGCTGTTTTCAACAACAGAAGTGCCTAACTCTCCTGGGAGCTGGGTGAAAGACAAAGTGCCATGACAGCAGTATTGATGCTACATGTGTGTTCCTCCCTGCCTACCTACTCACAGGCTGGACAAGCCTTAATGCAGCAGAGATAATCAGATGAGCCAAATGAGACATTTCAAAGTGGCCAGGCAGGAGGCCAGTTCTAGTAAAAAGTCCTAAGCAGACTGACTCATCATCCGCTGGAAGCAAAATCATGCCTTTTTCCAAGGTGCAGCAGAACTCAAAGGAATGGTCTGGGCTTGGTTGGTTTGTTGGGGGTTTTTCTATACTGTCTAGAATGCTTCATTATTCTTTTTACAAACCCTCTTCATATTACTTCAAGGTTACTATGTCAAAATATGAGATGAATGAATGAAGGAATCTCTGCAAATAACTCTTTTTCAAAGAATAAATAAGAATATACATCACAGAAAGCTGTGGTAGAAAAGGAAGCACTGGAGACACAGCAGGGAACTGTTCAGACATTTAACAAGTTTTGTATGAGAAAGAATTCCTAAACATTATTTGTTTATAAAGTTCTGTGTTTGACCAGCAAGGAACTAATATAAAAGAATAACTAACAAAAAACTTACTAGAGGCAAAAATAATACTAACTAATGCTAATTTAAAATAATATTAAATACTAAAATACTTACTGCCAGTAAACTGAGATGGTTGTGTCACATCTGCGCCTTCAAAGCAGAAACAGTCATGTGGTGTTTAGAAGCAAGTCCAATTAATGTCAATTGGAAAAAAGAAGGATGCCTTCCGCCATCACCATCACTGTACTGCCAGCATCCACCAGAAATCTTTTACATAAGATGTGGGTTGCAAACTCCAAGTCAGTTCTACTTTGTTTCACATTAATTGTATGGGATTTTGTGTAATTTACTGTGTTGCATACCAAAGGAATGCAAGTTGTACCTAAAAACTCGCTAGTTTTAAAAGGTGAAGGAATTTAAAAGCTATATAATTCACACAGAATTTGAACAGTACAATGCTGAATGTGAACTTAGAAGGCTGCAGCTGAAACAGGATTTTCAAAAACTGAAGCAATTTTGTTGCTTTTAGGACTTTGTTTCAGATGAAATACTGGTAAAGCCACTACTATCCCTGAGCAATGTTGTAAAGATGGAAGAAGGAATAAATGGTAGGACAGCCTCACAGGCCTCCTACAATGTACAGATAACACAAAATACTACAAGGCAAGTTTAAAGAATTTTTAGTAAGTAGAGCAGAAAGCCATGCTGGAAAGAGTAAAAGCTGCACTCATAAGTACCAGGATAGAATCCACACTTACACAAGGAAAGAAGTGCAGCGGTAACACTGAGTTCCAGAAAATGGCAAACAGCTCCTCAGACATCCTTACAAACAAAGGGAGCAGTACATAGGTATGAACATACTTGAAGAGAAACTTGCCTCACATAACCCATCTAATTTATTAAGACCAGGCTATTTGGTATCCATCTTCCTTATCCTCCTGCTCTACAGTTAGTGAATTTACTTTTCCCCAATTTGTGACTTCTCATTCTTTTCCACACCCCTCAAGCAAACACACCTTCTCCCTTGTTTGTCACAGAGGTGATAGGGGAGCAACAATCATACTCAGAGTAAGTAATGAGGACAACACTCTCAATTTGCAAATAATACAAAAAAAGGGGGAGTGAGAAACAAGTATGTTCTAAAATTTATTAAAGCTTAACACAGAAACTGACTGTCACTGAACAAGAGAAAATTATACCTCCTCATTGAGCAAATGACAAATATTTACTCAGAGAAAGTAATTTGTATTTCCCTATTTTCACATTATTCACATCCTGTTTTCAGCTTACCATGTAAAAGGTTGCCTTGCTTCACTTAGATTTACCTGAAAATACATTTTCATCTACTATTTAAGTGATAATATTTCTGGTACTGAAATACTCTTTCACAAATCTGCTCTTTGATCAAGTCTCATTAGGGCACAGCCAACACTCACCAGCTTTGATTTATTTTAAGAGTCCTGTCCCATGCTTGAGAGGTCATCCCTGTACCTTAACATCAGGTTCCCACCACAACTTCTGAGACAGCAGACCTGGCAAAAACCTCACTAGCAAAGTTCTTAAGATTCTAGCAGCAAGAACACACAACTAAGTGACACAGTGGGCCACAACTTCATGTGATTTCACCTTAGCACTACAAATCAATTTGTGCATTCCACATCCCATTTCAAGACCCAAAGTTCTTAATTCCATCACTTAATTTAGATGACAAGAGGCAGTCTGAGCATCTTCCCAAAGCATTGCACAGGGGTGATCAAATCAAAATCAGTACCAAAATAAAGCACATAGAGATCATACATTTGCTTTTTTGATCATACGTGATCAGTTAAAAAAACACTACCCAGCTCTGTTGAATGTGTTAGTTTTCTCCTATGTGCCATTGCAGTCAGATTTGAGGTCAAAGTTCCCAGTATTAACTGACATTAGAATACATTTGGTAGAATGACCTGTCATCCAAAACACTCCTCATTAAAAGACAATACACATTCACCTGACTTACATAGCTGGTTTGGGTTTGAATTTTTTTGTGCAAGAAAATACTAGGTAAAGTGATCCACACATTCTGCTTTAAAAAAAAAAGCTTCTTTAACCTAGCTGTTTGGCAGTACCAATAATAGGACTCAAATAATAAAAGTTTACATGTGTTTCAACAAACGAAGCTTAACAAAAACTTCTAACAACACTTTGTGTTTTACCAAAGTTGACTTCAGGGAGACTGTACCAAGGCAGTGCAACAGTTTTTGATAGGGGAAAACAAACACAAACTCCACAGAAAACAGAAAAAGGCAAGTACATGTGAGAGATACAGTAAACCTGAGGTCCTAACACTCATTAGTTATATACATGCAGAGAAAAAAAAGAAAACCCCTAAGCCCCCAACATATCAGATACTCACCAAGTCTATCTGTCCCGCCCAAGGGATCTAGCATAACTGATATTTCAGGACACAAAAAAAAAAAAGAGTACTACCTATTAATATTTCTGTGAAGTGCCAATTTACCCAGCAATATCTAGGCTAATAATACTCAGATGGGGAATCCACAACTCCAAAAGAGAAGTGTCTTCGAAAAAATTTAGTAACTTCTACTCTTGAGCCAGATCTGGGCCAACTTAGCTCACTTACATGAAACCCAGATTCAAAAGATAATATACCAGGGGACTGTACAGGGAAGTAGCAGTGTATAGAGGTGGGATGCTGCCACTCTAAAATGAAGTCAGGCATCAGTCCTGTGCAACAAGGGCAGCTCTGACAAACGGGCACACATTCCAAAAAGCAGGAGGCAAAACTTGTTTTATAGGAAAAGATTATTCAGCAGAGAAAAATAAATTACAGCAAAGTCAACTACTGCAAGATTATATTGTTGTTTTCCTTACTCTACTCAATTATTCCAGATGCCAATGTTAGAGAAATCTGAAAGTACAGATTCATTAAAAAGGCAAGCAACAAATACAATACTATGGGATATTTAACTGAAGCAGAAAATATTTCACAGATCTTATCTAAGCAAATAGTCTAAAGCAAACAGCAGGTAAGCCCAAGAGCAAATTTTTACTCCATATCAGTCAGTGAAAGCAAGTTATTTATGACAGCTATTGCTCCAAGCTTCCAATGCCTATCTGGTAAATTAATCTGTAAAAAGAAAGGCTAACCTAACTTACATAAAAATCTCTTTAGATGAGAAAACTGAGCATGCTAAGATAGAAATATGTCTTAAAAGAATGACCTTGTTTTACCAGAATACAATAAACCTTTTGAGCCTCTTTAACCAAGGATATCACAAACCCACAGCCAAATATAATAGTGATTTCTAGAAACACAACAGAATGAAGGATGCTCTGAACAACCATTTCCAAAAAGTTAAACTTTCCCAGCAGTACGTGCCACATACACAAAAGAATACCCCATCCTCCACGCATTCTCTTGATGTGCCTCTGTACACCCAGCTTCACCTTTGGTGCTATTTTGCTGCCATACATGTATAGCACCTGAGAGAGAACTGTGCTACAGGATGTTCACAGGCTGCTGTGCGAGTATATGTGAGTTACATCCACCTGCTCACCACAAAATAGTAAAAAAATATTATGCATGCAATGTGGATGCTCTATGCAAAAGAGCACAAACCAAGCAAAAGAGAAACTTGTATCCCACAACATCTATCTTCTCCAGCCATCTAAGAGCTATTTTTAAAGAAACAGTTATATAACTAAGTAGAACAATTTTTAGATTAACAGGTTCTATTTTCACCCCCCCAGATAAGAGGATAAAGCAATATTCCAGAACAGCAGTCACGTAAACAAGCAACTTGATTTCGTTGAAACAGAAGTATGAGTGAAAACCTATACTGCCACAGGGAGTTTCTTTTGTGGTTAGTTGTCTCATCTTTTAGAAGTCTAGATCTTAACTTCCATTTGCCCTTTTATGAAGGCCATTTACAGCTTCCAAGTCCATTTTCCAACAACAAGCACTTAACAGTGAAGACATGAAGAAATCAAATATCCCCCTAGGACCTTCTTTAAAAGCAATGGCTAAAGGGGAAAAAATACTGTGTTTGCCACAATATATCTGTTCTTCCTTTCTGTATCTGCAAGATACCCACACCACAAATACCATCTACTTCAACAGCCACCAACAACCACCCCCTCTCGCTGGCATTATTCTTTCATCCCCAGCTAGGGATGACTCAAAAAAACTAGAGTAACTTAGCCCATCGAAACAGAAACCTGTCCCTGCCCTCCAGAGGGGGATAATTCTAGGTATTCTTGTCCTCTGTAAGAGAACACCCAGTACCAGGTACATACCTACCCCTTCCTATACCAAGACTGATGGAAGCTGCCACTCTTTCTCAGTCTCCACAGGCAAATTATTTGTATTATCCCAACTCTCTAACTTACCTCTGATGCCATCTCCTACAACAACATTGCCAGATTAGCTAGGCTGATACCTTCCAGCAGCAAAAGTACTTCACATAAGACATGAAGGGCAAAGGATGTGCATGTGAAGAGAAACGCACACGAGGAAAGTTAAGAGATGCCCTCTAACAAAAGGGCCCAGAGCAAAACCTGAGGGGTCCCAGAGAGCACTATCATGCCAGAGAGTTAACACTCTGTGGCTGACCAAGGTGTGTATCAATACCTCACATTTTCTTCATAACTACAGGTAAAAACAGAGCCTTCAATTCAATGTCAACTAACTTTAGAAAATTAAATCGCACTCTCAAGGGGACTGGAGTTGCTGGCTATGTTTTTGAGATAATTATTCACTAAGGACAGTTTAATCCTTGTTCCTACTAAGATTATCTTTATATTGAAATAATTAATCAGAAATTAATTTAATATTAAAATATTTAGATTCAACTGGTACCTGTTCTGCTCACCAGAGAGCAGTGTATCTCTTGTTTCACAGCTCACCAGGAATAGCTTTAACACAACCAGCAGCCTTCAGTTTTATGCCAGGCTACGTAAGTGGGGAAGAGAGAACACACCTTCATTTTTTCTCCCAATCTCACACTCGAGCCTCACTTCCTCCACTGATCTCCCCAAGATGAGCCCTGCACAGTAGTCATACTCCTAGCTTACCTCTGTATTCTCACTTTGGGAGCCTCAGGCCAAATCTATATTAATAGAACAGAATCATATAGATTGGAAAACACCTTCAAGACCATTGAGTCCAAACATTAACCCGGCATTACCAAATCCCACACTAAAACCATGGCCTCAAGCGTCACATATATATGTTATCTTTTGAAAACCTCCCAGGATGGTGACTCAACCACTTCCCTGGGGAGGCTGTTCCAATATTTGACAGGCCTTTAACTGGTAACTCTTCCAAGTATCACACAGACTTCTGTACAATTAGAACACAGGTACATTACTGAGATGGAAAAAGAAATCTTTTTACAGGCAGAAGCAGGTGCTGTGAGCAGCAGGCACAGCAGCGAGGCTGCCATGGGTCCAGTGAGGCAGGAGGACATTGCTTGGTGGCTTTCACTGCTTCAGAGCAGGACTGTCCCTGTCTGACTCCTTCCTCCTGCCGCAGACCAAGGTCAGCCCAGGTCACCAAGCACAGCCAGCCTGCCTTGCTGCAGCACTGCCACTGCCGTGCGCCTCTTGGAAGCACTTCATGGGCCACAAGCAGTTTACTTAATACACTTTGGGAATGCCTATATCGAGGGCCAGAAATCATCCCCAGCAATAACAAAAATTCAGCTATTGCCCCAAGAACAACTTAACTCACTAGGGAAGTGTCTCCCCTTCAGATCCTGATCCCCAAATGGTAGAAGCGATAGCAATATGTTAACAGTAGCTAATATTCAACTGGAGTAGGTCTGTTGCAGACCTAGAAGTCTACATAATTACTTACAAAGACTGGTAAAAACCACAATATTTAAATAAGAAATTAAGAAAAAAAAAAAAGAAAAATATTAATAAAACCTCATAAAGTAAATACAGAAAGAAGTAAAATACAATATTGCAGAACTAGCTTTAGCACTCTATTTTTTAACTTTCATATTCCTGTTTTTGCTACTCTACCCTTCATTTACCATACAATCTCACCTTCTCTTCAAGTTTCTTGGACACATTAGGACTCTGACAACAAATTAACAGCCTACTCTACATGTAGGCCACCATCTGGAACCCAGCTCAGGTCACAGAGGATTAACTTTAAATTGGATTTTAGCACAGCTCTATATCCTACAGAAGAAGTCACTTTTTATACTTCAAAAATTAAGCGTCATTATCTGTATTTTCCAAATGAAGAACAGGAGCCAAACTCTTACAACAACTAGTCTAATGTCACTTAGTAACTTTACCTGCTTTCTCCCACTGCTCTTCACACTGAGCAGTACTGGCTACCCCGGTTACCTTTTTAAATTTCACAAATTCAATCAAAACAAAGCAGTAATAAACTTAGGGGAAAGGAGCGCAAGACCCACCTGGAATTCTCAGCATTTTCTTATAGCAAGATTCCTATTACTTATAGAAACATTTCTGAAAGCAACTGTAGCAACAAGAAGATACAGAAGAGTTACTGCATTCCATCCCACAAAACTGATTATAATATAATAAACAGATGTGGAAAACCCTTTACTTTCATGCACCATCTAGCTTTCACCATTTTGGCTTCAGCTTTTAACATTCTATTTTCCAGGCACACCTGTGGAGCCAGGATAACAAGACTATTAATAACAGAGAGTTGCTCCAATTCTAATACAGAATTTACCCACAGCAGAAAACAAAGAGGGATTCACTGTCCTAACTCCTCTTCCAGAACCCTCAACCTTCACACGCTCTGAGGACTTAATTTTAGGGGTCTTTGGGAGGACAGTTGATAGTTTGAGCAAGTGTGAATGTTACACAGGTAAAATTAGGAGTGTTAATTCTGAGGGTGTATTTAGAACCAAATCTCACACTCTTTGGAGGATTTCTGTACTGTAAAAAACAAGCCTCCACTCCAGAAGGGAACTATTACTTCCTTATATGACCATCATCAAAGAAGCCATGAAGGATAATTTTAAGGGCTGGAGGGAAAAGAACTCCTAAACTTCATGCATGCATTAATTCCTAAGTGTGTTTTTACTGCTAGCAGTCTGTCTGTAACATAATGACAGTTCTATACTATTAAAATGAACCCGTATGACACATTTTTTTAGAAATATCCTGAAAATTAAAGGTCATTTGTGCCCTTTGACAAGACTGGCTGAAAGATCTGATTTTAACTATAACTAATGCTTAAATAAACTGAATCAGGACAGAAATGTGTCGAGTCTTTTATCACAGCTCTTCCTAATGAAGATATTTAGCTTTGTAAATAATGTCTAAAATAAATTTTTAAAAAGTTAACAGCAGTTTAGAGCTTCCCCATTCTTTCACTGGCAATCCATTTCTAAAGTTGTTTTTCCCCCCCACTTATGCCAAAGACAGAGTTTAGTGCCCTGACATTACAAAAACTTAGAAAATTTTATGATTAACACACTAATTAAATGAAAGTAATAAATCCAACCGAATCATAAAAGCAAGGAAAAAAAAGTGATTAATTATGAAAAATGCTCTAACAGAACGTTTCTTATCCAGAAAGACCAGAATTTCCTTTGCCAAATTATATACATGTCAGGCACCATTTGGTGCACTGAATTCATCCTCCCTGGAATGAAACACACTACAAATTATACCAGCAGTCCCAGATTAAAAGACTTGATCTACTGCATACAACAGAACTCTAACCCCACCACAACTTGCATATTTAAGATGAATTCTGTAGTCATTTAAGATAAAACATGCTAAAGCATTCAAAACAAAATGAAAGACACTACACACACACACAAGAAGTCCTTCTTTGGTGCAGTTTTGGGATTTAAATGCCATAATTCTAGAAATCAATCTGGCATCTCAATTCCCAACAGCAAGGTTTACTTAGCATCTGAATGGGATGCTGGTTCACTTCCAACACGCCTCCCTGAGTACCCACGGAATCTCCAGCAGTACTGAACACAGTCCATCATGCTTACACACAGCATACCACATGACATAAAAACTGCAGTTATTTTAAGTGTCACTACCTGTATTGCTGCCTAGTTTTAGACTTCATTTAAACAGAAGAGTGGTTCACTGTTTACAGACAACTAACAAGCTTGAACACAAACAATCTGAATTACATTTCCCCTTCAAAGAGTTTAGTGATCACTTCTCACTGCTCCCCAGGAATACTGGAAGCCAGAGTTTCTATGTCCTTTTTGTTTTCTGTGGTATGCATAGTTAAAAGTACAGAGCAAGAGGTGGGAGAGCAGAAAGTGTTTCAATTGTTGCCTTTGATGACGGAAAGAATTTAGTGTTTACAAATTTATTTCCAGTTGTTGGCTCATACATTTGGATATTTATAGTACTTATCACTAAGGCATCCAAGCACATCAGCAGTGCTCTGATCCCCACAAAGAAAAGAAAACAAAACTGTTTCTTCTCTGCTCTCCAGCCTATTAAGAAACACCTCAGTTAAGGTATTACTGGCACACCATGTTCCAGAAATTAAAAACAGAACTCTTTTCAAAAGGTAGACTCAATTTCAAATCTTATTTTTTTGATCGGAACAAGCAGGGACCAAAGCCTATCATAAAAGTTGGTGTGGTAGACTTGAGACCTGATCTCTGGCTGTGAAATAAAGTCAGCTCCATAACCACTAGCTAAGAAAATCTGAATTGCATACTTACAGAAAGCATTTAAATTAAAAAAAAAATTAAAAATTAAATCTGTCTAATTATGTTAATAACTGAAGTCATCTTCCACCCCAGAGAAACACAAGACAGTAATTCTGTGCAATGTAGTAATCCACAGTGTTCTTCAGGGTTACCCAATAGCACCAGTAAATCCCTAACATAGCAAACTGTAATGGCATTCAGCCCACATCCTAGCTACCAGGATGAAATCTGAAGCTCTGCAAAGAGTAGCAATTTTAGAAGCTACACACAGATCTTCCCATCCCCACTCAAGTGGTCTAAGGTTATTCATGCACTTCAGCATCAGAAGAGAGGTCAACACAAATGATTTTTGATAATCAAAATTACTGTGTTTCACCTCGCACAGAATATTTTTAGAATCACACGCTGCTAAATTCCCTTTTCCATCTTGGGCTAACATTTACAGGCAAATTAGACATGATTGCACATTTGAAATAATGAAGCAGTGGAAAGAACCGTATCAATAACAACTATAAACACTGAATGAAAGAACAGCTTCTTAACAGAAACTCCAAATATCTCTATTTACCCTGTCTTTCAGTAATGGACTTCATTTTTAGATTTTAATTTATATCCTCAGTTATTACAGGCCAAAACCATTAATGATGTCGGAAAAACAAGCATGGTAACTGCTGTGTGTGTATATATATACATATATATATATGCACATAGAAATTCTCGTATAATGCATATCAATGAATCTGTTTACATGAGCACATGTAATAAAATAAACTGATTTAACCAGCCTCGCAAATCAGTAAGCTCCAGAAGAAAACAAACAAAAAAGAATCCATGCTTCTTCAAGTCTGGTATCAGACTTCTGAAACACAGAACTCCACCAAGCATATCCTATTCCGTCAAGTCCCACATTTACTTCTCAACAGCTGGAATAACACTCACCCATGTAAGCATCAGTCTAATTAATGCTCTCTAACTTTTACAGTAAACTAAGGGTATACTACTCCTATGGAAGTACAGTACTCCCAGAACCATATAAACATGAACTTTTGGCAGTAAGTCACAAGTTTTATTCATTCTACTAGACTATGCTACCTGCCAGAACTAACTGAAGTAAATATTCATATATAGTCATAATATTCCTACCTACTTTCAAATTCCCATTTCATTCCAAAACTTCAGAAGTATATAATTAAGAGATTCTGAATTTTTCACATTCTTCATCTCTTTCCAAAATCATCCATTACAGTTTCCATTAAGGATTAAATAAATGTTCAATTCCATTAAAAAATTAAATTCCACTCATGGGTAAACAGAAAACCTTCGATTTTTGTTATTCATTCATCAAGTCTATGTATATATCATATGTTCATATCCCACAAGAGTTTGGTTACATAACTTACTGATATCAGTCTTAACATGTAGAAAAACAATGCAGCTATCCCAGACCTCATTTCACAAAAGAAAACAAGGAAAAAATCAGAAGGAAGAAAGTACTACTGCATCATTTCATAAAGATATTCTAAAGCTGAAATACTACCCATATAAATTATGAACTGTTCCTTCTTTTATTTACGTAACATACTGTTCTTTTTAAGCGAAGATCGAAGTGTTAGAAGAATTCAGCCATTTGGAACAGCAGAAATTACAGATTCTAAAACAGGAAATTTGGCCAGAACAACCTTTTAGTACTTTCCTTTTTGGTTTTTCTTTTTTTTTTCAGGACTAACACTGAAAAAATAGAAAAGCAACAAACTGGAGCAGCTGTGTATGTAAAACTAACCGATTTTGGCCTTCTGGACTGAAATCCTCTGTCATAATCTCCTCAGTGTCAATTACTAAGATCATTAAAATACCTGATCAAGGTAAGAAAGACTTCATGGAAAGGGCTGAATGTGGAAAGCATATGTATCCTGTGGGCTGCTTGAAGCCAGATTTCTTTTCCCCCTCTTCTTCCTGAACTCCACTAGGAGAGAGAAGAAGTACTGAGACTTGAAAAGGAATACCAAACCTGAGGACACTGACATGAATTGAAAGGAGAAAGTAATCTAAGATCCCATTCAGACCACATGTCCCAGGGAAAGCACACTTCCAGTTTTACAGAAGCCAGGGATCACTTCACTCAGAACCTTTCAGACGCTGTATTAGGCAACAGATATCCAAGTAACCTCCACAAAAAAATTGCACTGTTTTCGCAGAATCAGAGAATGTCTTGGGCTGAAAAGGCCTCAAAGATGATCTTGTTCCAACCCCTCTGAAGTATTTTTTCTTCACATGGGATTTTTTTTTTTTTTAATCACGAGCATTTTTTCTCCTAGTCTAAATAGGGCACAATAGTAAAAACAAAAATTCTGCACATCTTACTTGAATTCTCAGTAGTCTAAAATTTTTTCAACTAGACTTCTTTTGCCTATTAAGATTTCTCTAACACATGAGGAGAACCACAACCCCATTATGGATGCCCTAGCGCATCCAATTCCCTTTCTATGCCTTCTGAACATATTTTTAGTTCCATTTTCCAGCTGAACTAATTAGAATTAAAACCTTACCATCGCTCTCAACAGCAAAGTATGACTGCATGCAGACAGCTGATGCAATGAGAAAGAAAGATACTCTTATCCACATCACCTCTCTAAAGAAAAGTTTACTCCAGAAACTCCTCTCACCCAGTTAAAAAGTGTCAGCTTCTTTAGAATTTATATGTAAGATAGAACAATAATCCTGTCCCGAATCTCTAGGTGCTCCTACAGCATAAAACTTACAAACATGAAAACTGAAAACCGCCTGCCACTTCATACAATAAATGCCGTTGTTTAAATCAACCAAGAAAGATGGTTCTGTTTTTGAAAATACAAAATATTTTTAGCCTTTGACAGGGCTAAACTAATCCCTGATGGAAAAGGATGTCCCACTAAGAGTTTATCATAGTTATACAACTTAAGAAAAATGCACATAATACAGTCTTCTGAATCACAGACTCACATCAAGACTAAAATCATCCTGTATGCTTAAGAATAGTAGCCCAAACACAGGGACATATTCAATGCAAGATGTATCAAAAATATAAATATATATTTAAACTCTGTTTTATAGTCTTTACACTTGCTAAAAACTACAGGAGATAATACTAGCTAGCACTCAGTTTCAGCCAGAAAAAAAAAAAGAAAGCCTTAACAATCCACTCCCATTCCCACCCCACCCTCCCCCAAATACATAAATGTCAGATAGTTAAATTTATTTGCCACACTATTCCTGGTAGTAGCAGACAAAATAAGGGCCAATAATAGAAAAACTATGGTAGGTTCAGGCTGGACATCAGGGAAAAATTCTTAACAAGGATATCTTGTAGCACTGGGACAGGTTATTCAAAGATGATGAGGTACCTCGGAAGGTTTTCAAGAATCAGCAAGACAAAGTCAGGTCTGACCTGGTCTGTGTTGGTGATGATCCTGCTCTAAGCATAGGGCTGGAAACAGAAACCTCCTGCAGTCTTTTCCAAACTCCATTTCTATGATTCAATATCATGAAAACATTCAGTGCAAATTCTTTCCCAAGGACACTAAAATCCTTATTAATTTTGCATTAAAAACATCTGAACTAAACTATTTGCTTCCTATTTTCACATGAGGTAGGCAGTGGCATTTAAATTATCAAATACCAGTTGAGTTGCAAGGAGTCAACCTACAATCAGGTAGAG
This sequence comes from Picathartes gymnocephalus, assembly GCA_013390045.1. Lineage (NCBI taxonomy): Eukaryota > Metazoa > Chordata > Aves > Passeriformes > Picathartidae > Picathartes > Picathartes gymnocephalus. The sequence goes on along the minus strand of WEKY01002930.1, from coordinate 157,796 downwards.
TTTGACACTGGCATTCCAGACCATGTGTGTCATTTATTTAAGGGATGACTGCCATGTCACACCTGTATTATTACCTGGCAAGATGAAAGCAAATTTTTTCCACTTCCATCCTTTTTTCAGGGTCATTCTATCAAAGGCAGTATGTTGTGATCTCAAAATGGGAATGCCATTTCTTCTGGGACACTAAGCTCATGGGAAAAAAAAAACCCAGGAACCTCTGCAATTCATTCAATTTGTTAGCAACATCCTTATAAACCTTCTGTTCAATGCCATAAGAGTTTTTTAAAAAATCCAGTCATATCGAGGAACAAGGCATAAATTGTAATGTAAGAACAGTTAACAAGGAGGGAGATGCTAATTTGTTTATGTGATTCATAAATGTAACTAAGTCCTTCCAAACATATTTCATTGTTACCACTTTTTCTATTACAAGGATTAAGCACCGGGAAGAACAGCAGCACGGAGAATAGGGAACAGAAGAGGATGCAATTCCTAAATATCACAGGAATTCTGGAAACTAACCAAGGAGAAACTGACATAAAACTGACATAAAAATATACAGGAGAAAGGTTACTCCTGTATATTTTCCAGTTTTCATTCTTACTGCAAAGAACTTAGAAAAACCTGCAGAGAGAATTGGTGTCCGAGACATTTTTTTTGCATTAGAGGGAATAAAACACATTGCATTTTTTCCTACCCATCGTTTTTCTGCCTTTAAGGACAGACTTCATTTTATTCCTACACAGACACCTAAGTTGCCTTCTGGTTTTATTCTGATCTTGCCACTTACTAGACATGTTAAAAACAATACACATACACAGAAAATACTGTTTAGATGTATACAACGAACATTTCTTACTTAGGATACCTCAGAAGTGTTTTTCTGCAGAAATAGTTTGAGTATTCACTACAAAGCTTTTCGTTGCATAAGTTGTATTTACTTACATAAGCCAAATAAGGCATAAACTTTTTAACCTATTGTACAGGGTAACTACACTAGAAGAACATGCTCCAGGGGCAAAGAAGTGACCTCTGACAACACTTCTGTAATGTTGACTTTCATGACTGCTGCTGACACAAATGCAGTCATTATAATGGCAAAATCTTATCTGTTAGCCTTCTAAGAGGAAGAAAATAAAAACCCCAAGAGATTTCTTTTACCATGTTTTGCATCGGGAAAAACCCACACCAGTTTTCTTTCTAAATTTGATAGGGTAAGAAGTGTTAAAGATTGTAAAAAGGAAAAAAAAAAAAAAACCGTTATGATAATAATTGCTTTTAAAACAAACCAATCACAGTTCTCCAAGGAATTTAACATATCAAAAGCAAGAAACATGTACATATTCTGCCTGAAAAAAACAGGGCAGCTGCTAACAACTACCACTCAAGTGAGGTTACTGCAAACAAATGCCCTATGAGCACACAGGCAAGCATTCTTGAGGCTCTACCCCCTGCCCCCTCCATTACCAGTCCCCACTATTCAAACTGTTTCATTCTGCCCCAAACCTGGACTAACTAACCAGACATGACATTTGCTGCGTATTTCTCACTTCCTCTTACAGACACCTAATTCCTCTAACATGAAGAAAGTCAGAGATGAAGGAAGCGAGATGGAGTAAGCATGCTTCATGCACAAGTGGTCTCTGCACATTGCTCTCCCTCACCGCTCGTTTTATACTGACAAAACTGATGTAAAAATTCCATCTGAGTCATCACAGAAGCTCACAGAAACAAAAGCAAGGCCCTGAAAAAGGTTCTCTGTAACAGCGAGCTTTTATGTTCTACTTCAAAGGGAACTTTTACAGAAATTACTTATCAGTGCACTGAAATCATGGCTAAAATAAAGGATGCCATTAAATATACTAACTGGACTTTAACACTAAGAAAAAAGTTTAATCTGTGCATACATTATAGTAGAAGCCGGTCTGAATAAAGAGTAAAGTATAAGCCCTCCAGAAGTGGGTACTCTTGTAAAACTGTTAAAAACCAGAGATTTACAAACTTTTCTATGAGGGACACCAGTCTGTTCTGTCCCAGGCTAGAACTCCAGGCAGTGGCAACAGGTTTTTTTCTGGCTACAAGGAATTTGCAGCTTACATCCCGAATGCCTACAGTCTGCCACTAAGTGCATTATTCTGTCTATAGTGGAAAGGATTAAAAATAAGTCCTGTTATTTCTTCAGATAAGGCTTCAAAGGCTATCTGAATACGTACATTAAGTATTGACTAGCTACAGAACGTTTCCAGTGTTCACAAACAGTCTAAGGCTACAATTGTTCCTCTCTGTTGCTTTTCTGAAACTGATCTCACTCCTACTCCCCTTCCTGAGATCCTGGGCTACAGAACTGCTGAACGCAGGCCAGAGTCTTTGACATTACAGTAGCAAGGAAAAGTGAAAAGTGCCCCCTGAAATTCCTCAGCAAAGATGCACAATGACTGGCATGCCAAAGTCTCATGATATTAATTTTAATACAGGTAAGATAATTCTATAACTTAGAATTATAAGAATTTATCTAATTTTAGTGTTCTAATTTTAGAACACTAAAAACAACTACCTGATATTTCACCTGAGCATCATGCAAATGACATGGAATAAGAGGCAGAAATTGTACAGTGTTTGGCTGGGAGAGAGGTAATTTCCCTCACAGCAGCCCCTATGGTGCTTGTTTTGGTAACAGAGCACTGTCTCAGCTTTTGCTGAGAAGCACTTACTCGGCACCACGGCCTCTGCCACCCCAGTGAGGGGTGCACAAGAGGTTGGGAGAGGACACAGCTGGGACAGCTGACCTGAAATACCAGAGAGATTCCACACTATATAATGTCACGCTCAGCAATGAAACCGAGGCAGGTTTTTTCCAAAGTATTTGTTGCTCAGGGTCTGGCAAGGCAACAGTCTCGTGGCGGTGCTTTTACATCACAATGCTCATTTACTTTTTCTTTCACTATTTAACTGTTTTTATCTCAGCCCTGAAGTTTTGGAGTTTTTTTGCTCTTCTGATCCTCTCCTCCATCCCATCATCTTAGACATTCTGGTACAACTCAGTGACATAGCTCCAAACTACGTACGACAGAAATAACTTTTAGCACAGTAACCAAGTGAATGCCTCTAAATTCTAAGTAAGCAGAATTTATTTTCATTGAGTTATTTCCAATTAGAACAACAGAATTCATTTTTCTGAAAAACAACTACTGATGTTAGCTGAAGGCAAAATGCACCAAGTTCACTACACAGAACACTCCCACTAGCCAGAGGAAAATCCTGCTGGTAGTTTATATGGGAGGAAAACTGAGCAAACTGTGAGAGCTTATTCCTATGGAGAAACTATCACAAAAGCAAGCAATGTATGAAGTTAAAGCAGCAGCCATTTCTCTCTAGAGACCATTCACGTATGAAACTAGTAAGTGCCTTTAGTTTAGTTCAGGCCAGTTTCAAATTCACAGTACACAAGTTCACATGGAATGTCACTGCCAGTTAAAGCAACTTCTCCATCTTATTTTAGTGAAAAATTATTAGCATAAATTTTTCCTAATCATTAAATCGTGGGAATTGGCTACTAGAATCTGAAATAACCCTTAAATTTTTTTTTTTTT
>WEKY01002930.1:133653-154156 GCA_013390045.1 Picathartes gymnocephalus | reverse complement strand
CCTCCTCCCCCCCCAAATAAACAGCCAAGCTCTGAGCATTAATCTTTATATTCCCATCAGCTATACACTTCACTCTAGCAAGCCACAGCAATAACACTTACAAGGACTAGAATCTAATACAGGCTTAAGTGCAGGGCACATTTCTGACTGCCAGGGTAGATAATATCCAAGTAACACAATAACTCTGACTCACAGAGGGCTGGACACCTCTTCATAACCTGAGACTTAGCAAGCACAAAAAAAGGAAACAAGGAAAAATGCCTCAAACATGATTATTTTCTACCCTCCAAATAATCAACATATGCCAATACTTGCCAAGATCCAAGGGCATAGAGATTAACCTCAACTCAATCAAAATCAGGAACTTCTCTGAAAATCCATCATCTTCCAAAATCACAGAACACAGTAGACGGTGAGCACTGCCAGCAACCAAGATCCAGGATCCTTGTGCTATTCCACTTTTGCGATACCCAAACTGATAGCACAATCTACATGTTTGACCTATACACTGTCAATCCCATTATCTTTAGTAGCAGCAGAAAACCCCCCTCAAGATACTTCATGATTAGATTTTGCTTCCTGAAATTCAGTTCTGCCTTTCACTATATTGAATAGTTATATTTGTTAACTTTTCTTTCTCTCCTTAATGAAAGAACAAAACATAAACAAACAAAAAACACAAAACAAAACAAAAAAACCCCACCAATAAAACCCCCTACAAAAACCACAAAAAAACCCAAAAACCCCCAAAAACATCCATGTTAGAATACCATGCTGGGGACCTGCTGGAAGAAAGACTGCTTGAAAGAGCAAAACTAAATAATTTTGATTCTGGCTTTTCCGTGTTCCCTGGCATATAAAGAAATGCTACAATTCAACTGAAGTAATTAGGGTTTTTTAATTCCTTAAAAAGATAATATATTCCCTTAAAAATTATAAACAAGAGATTCCTCTGGATCTTAGAGTATTAAAACAAGCTTCTATTCTATATCAGCTAAGCATTCCAGAGAAGTTGTTGGAGGGTTGTTAATAAAGGCGGTTCATTAAACTGGCAGAACATCAACTCCTAAAAAAGTAGTCACTCTGATTATCTGCATCCAATCTCTCTCTTCCAGGAAAGCAACATTCTATGAATTTTCACACTATTAGTTTGCAACCAGAAATGTTAAATCACGCACTGCATGTAACAATAAGGGAGAAAGATCTGCTTTATAAGGGACTTTCTGCTGCACAACAAGCTGATCTGATGAAGGAAAATGTTCTAATCTGCAAGAATAATTGGCCCTGTAACTTTATCACATGAATATCTAGTTCTTATCCCTCCTGTCCAAAAGGCAAAACTCAGAATGTGCACAAGGGGAAGAGCTCTGCTGTGGTTTAGAGACCATTTAATTTCTGCCAAGTCCCTGATTCTCTAATTAGGTAACCCAAGTGAAAACAGTTTCAAAAACACTTAAAATATATACTTCATACTTCTTTTGTAAGTGCTACTGAAAGAATGGTTATACACAGGTATCACAACGGTTATTAAAAATGAAGGGCAAAAGCTCATTTAAATCCAGAACAGGAAGCAAACTGACAGGAAACAAATAAAAACCCCAAACACATTAACTGTAGTTTAAACAGATATAAAATGCCTTTTAATCTTTAAATTAAGAGCACTCTGAATTGTGTCAGATCTACCCAAACTAACATCCCTACATTTAGTGTTTATAAATTTCTCTCCTCAGCTCCCACAGTGCACATCAACATCATGCAATTTCAACAGTGAAACTCCACTGCCTATTTCATTTCCTAACTTTCCTACCCTTGCACAATATAATACATGATCAACTGAATACATTTTAACATTAAATGTTTCTTTCTCCTGTCTTTGTCAAAACCCCTCTCCCCTCCAAACCACACAGGTTTGAGCCAAACACAAGAGGTACTTGTATTTTTTTTTAACACTGCATTTTCAAAGAGAATGAAAGCTCCTGAAATTAGTATGAGTAAGAAGATGAATTTGAAAGAACATTTAAGATGCTATGAAAAAATCCCAGTAAAAATATATTTTAAATGCACCTGAGGTCCATTCCCTGCATGACCGTATTTATTAGCAACTACATATCTGTACAAACTCAGATGCAACCTTCAGAATTAAAGATGTTAATGCTAGTTGTTAAATTAAGTTTTTGATTTTTAATGAGCATAATAGAAAGGAAATAGTAAGGCCACAATTCATTATCTAAGCATTGTTAAAAAGTGTAATAATCTGCCAACTTGTGAAAAAAAATTCCCCTCTGAAAAATCCCCAGAAGCTTCCTCCCAAGCACCACACTGACAGCAGATGGCCAGCATCAAGTCTCCAATTACCAGTCTGGCCTCTCAGTTCCACAGATGACAATGATATTCTTTTCTTTTTTGGATGTGTGCAGGGGGCAGCAGGAGAGATTCAGACAACTAGGTATCATAAGCAACGACCCCCTCCACTAAAAATATACATATACAATCAATTTCCAGGCCTGTCATATGATTCCTCCATTTATCTTCATTTCATCATTAGGTTTCCCTCCTTTTTTCTCTAACACTGTCTTTTCTGTTAACTAAAAGTTTTTCAAACAAGGTAGTGGGAAATGTGTAACACTAAGGATGCAGTAGAACTGACCATTGACAAGCACTGCCAAAGATAAACCTCATGAACTATCCTGATGTTGCAACCTTTCCCCTCTTATTTTACTTTCCCACTCAGCACAGTCTCTCCCCACTCGGCCCTGAACAGATTATTCTCTTGCCTACAGAGGAGAGCAGAACATCTGATGAGGAGCTGCTGTTTCATTTCCTCTCCTTCATCCCACCCCTCAAATGGGGAAGCCCTCAACAGGGTTGGGGGGAGGGCATGGTTTTAATTCAAATGCTGTGTCTTAAAATACTATTGTGTAGCATTTGGCTGGGAGTGATTAAATCTATATATAAACACACACCATGAGAGAGCTCTATCCCCCCTACATCTCTTGGAGAAAAAAAAGAAAAAGCTTCTGCATTAATAACTATTTTCTATTTCAGTTTTACACACAAGAATTTGAATATCTGAGCAAAACCTTAATTTTGACAAAGCCAACAACTGTTTAGAAATGAAAGCAAGTAGAAAGCAAGTTATGAGTTCCTTTCCAACTGACAGATGCAACAGAAAGAGGGTGGAAAGGATTTTCTCATGTGCAAAAGAGGCCTGACAGACATAACTGAGGCATTTGGACCTCTGTTCAGGAATGCTCAGCCCTCCACGGAGACTTCTGTCTTACACTGATTCAGCATTCCTTACTTCACTTCTACTAATTCCTCCTGTTCCTCCTCATCCTGCTACTCCTTTTGCAAAATTTATCAGGCATAGAAAGATGCTGGAGAAAATTGTATCGCAGTCCTGCTGTCATTCATTACCTCAAAAATCTTACTGGAAATAAGTCAATGCAAGAAGGAAACCTCAAGTCTTGCTACAGCCTACTTCTCTCATTCAGGCTGAATTCCAGTGACATGTTGCATAGGGAGGGTGACAATGTTATAGAAACACTGCCACTGTAGAGGCTGTACCCCTCTCTGATAAGATCACCTTTGACTAATCATGATTTAATCCAAACTAAGTTCTGACAATCTTTAGATACTGTTGATTCTTCTCAAAGATCGTTGCCTATGTGTCAAATGGCATGCAATAAAATGCAAATCCCTTCCCACCAGAAGTGGAGATGAGAAGAGACAACACACCCCGTTTTCCTCACGGCACGATGTGCAAACTTTCTTTGCTGACACACACTACGCGACACACACAATGAATACCAGAAAGCATTGTCCTTTCATCAACTCCCTCAAAAGTTTCTGCTTTTTCCCACTTGTTTATCAAGTGCTCTAGTACAGGACATCATTCCTCTGTATAAATCTGGCACTTCTTGTAACTGCAATTATCAAAACATGTAACACAAGCACCGTTTTTGTGGCAGAGACGCAAGTTAATGCACACAACTCGTGGAACTAAGTTAATCAACCCTCACCAAAACAATTACGTGGCTCCAGCAAGGAAAAAACTGCATGCGCTCAACAGCTTTGCAAAAGTACAGTTAGCTTGTGAGAAACGCTTTTAAAACATTTTGGATTATTTCTCTCTCAGAAACACACAAAACTTAGCAGTGCTAACTCACCTTCCACACTGTCAGAACAGGAGGTACCAATCCCAGTGTCCCCACTGTCAGAAGCTATGCTGTGTCTTCTCACAGGATTGTTTTGACTGCTTGATGAAATCGTTGAGGACTGCCACAGGGGTTCAGTACCAGGTAACCATCCCACTGAGGAATAATCCGAGCCTATAAAAAAGAAAGCCAGAAGTTTATCATTAGAGATACAACACAAAAGTCAGCAACAAAATACCAGTCAAGATGAAAAGTGAATCCTATGTTTCACAGACCAAGCTTGAGCCCCACTGTGTATGTGTCTTGGAGGGGGTTTTTTAATTAAAATCCTTTTGCTAGATGAAAGCTTCCCAAAAATTCCAACACATGTATTTTCACTATTTAGAAACATGATCCTTAAACTTTTCTTGCACTCTTTAACAAGACACTTACTACACGATTCCTATCCTAGAACTGATTCTCAATTCACAGCACAATTTTGCATTGCAAGCCTTCAAACACAAAGAAATGAATTACTATCAGGACAGAAACCAGTTGAAGATTTGGCCACTGAGATACAGTCCTTTTCTATTATGCATAAACCACAACGTAGGTGATAAAGCCAGCAATGAATCGCCAACACTGATACCTGAAGTAATTCCTTATGTAGCTGCACACAAGCTGCCTTTGTGAGACATGTATCCATCTAGTGGTTTGTTTCATTTTCATTACTTTTTAAATCAAATAATCCTTAAAATATTACATTTTAAAACACAATTCAGAGCAGCAACCAGCTCCTCTGTTCAAGGAGTTTTTAAAGTAGGCCACACATTCTCACAGTCAACCTCAAGGGAAAATTTATCACATAGTACAATTCCAGAAGACCATTACAATTTCCAATAGCCAGTATCTAAATCTGAGCATTGTTTAAAGGCAGAACACTGATCACCATATTCATGCTCTGAACCAGCAGAGGCACATAAAGAACCATGGAAAAAAGCATGGCTGCTCTTCATTGATATATAATCACACACATACACCCCCTCTAGCATTTAGCTTTCTATAGCACTTTCAGCAGGAAATGACTCATGAAGAAGTATCAGCTCACATATAATGCCTCCTATGCTACATGTCATTATTTTTAGATCATTTAAACACTTTCAGCAGTGTCCATCCAAAGTCATAACAGCAATTTGCCTCTGCAATGACATCCGCTATTTCCAGCTGTACTTGTTTTCCAGTAAACTAAATAGTTCAGAAAATAACGTAAAAATTAATATACATGGGTACATATATAACCCCACCCCCACATATATGAACACATACATGCTCCCCATATAGCAGGCAAATCACTAGATCTACTAGTTAGAGTGGTAATAGCTGGCTTGCCAAGCCACTTAAACTGAGGAACACTTACACAAATATTTACTTACACAGCAAATTCCTTACTGCATGCACTATTTAACAGTAACATGACAACTAAAACAGTCTACTTTTTTGTAGGTAAGTTCTTGAAGGCCTTAAATATGTCCATCTCATTTGCCTCAATTTCATTCTCCACTGAGGTTACTGCCTCTTCTTCCCTTTAGCACATTTGCGTACCTTTTCTCCCAGTAATTCAAACTCATCCAATTCTCCTTCCCTTTCATTCTACCTCAGCCATACCTCATGCAATGTATTTCCTCCTCTTCCTTAAACTTAGTTTTTGCTCTCCAAAAGTCTCTTTAACTATTCCAGTGAGTATCTTTCAAGTTCAAGGGTGAGGGGCAAGACCAGAGGAGCCAGACATGAACAGATGTGCCCACCATGGTGCTCACCAGCCACACCCTGTAAAGGGGTCCCAGCCAAGATTCTAACAGAATACCACTCGGGGTGTCATCCTTCACACCACCCTCTCTGTGCCACCATCTAATGTACTCAAGGGTGACAGTTTTGCATACAGCCAGTGGGAAACTGCGACATTTCTTCTTCCCCTACCATCCAGCACATTTTTCATTAATACTCTGGCTGCTTTGGGAACAGTAATTTTACCGTCCCTCCCTCTGAACAGGGGTACTTTCCACAAGAATTCCACTTCATCCTTCTCATGCTGCCTCTAGCTATTCCAGCAAGAGTAAAACTGACTTATGGAAGGCCAAGTTAATGAAATCAGAGACATTTTGGATTTAGGAGACATTTAAAATACATTTAGAGAAGAGAAATTTAGATTGATTCACCCTTTATTATGCCGTTTTCCACTATACAACTCTTTGGTGACATTTCAGCTTTTACGGTGTTACACAGGTGTTAAAAGAAATGCAGCAGATAATTTAATATGGAGTAGTGGTAGCATTAACACCTTTAGATCTCTTGGTTAGACAAATGCTCAGCATGTGAACTTACAACCATCCATACACAAACCCCCAAAAGGGAGAGATACTTTTCACGCTGGTGGAACTTTGAGGAATAAAAGCTAAAAATATCACAGAAGGAGAGTAACGTAAGAAATGACTTTCAGAAGTCACCTACTCTAACCTTCAAATGAAAGCAAGATAATTAGATCAGACTACTTAGGGCCCCATCCAGCTGAGTCTTGAACACCTCCAAGGACACAAGATTCCACAACCTCTCTGGTTCTTCCAGCATTTTACCACCCTCCATTCCAAGAATATGTCAAGAGTCTCTAATGTTCCAAACATATTGTTGCAATATACCCCAAAAGATGCAACAACCCAGTGCAAATAGACCTGGTTAATAAACAGGGTTAACATACTAGAGGGGGCAGACAGTCATGCTCATTGGGATCTCTGCAGGTACTGTAAGTAGAGAAAATAACAGGCACCACAAAACACCCTGCTATAATCTGTTCTCTGTTTTACACCTAGACCCGGACAGCCTGGGGACACACCAAACCTCATGTGTGGTGCTGAAGCACAGGTTCAGGAGGACGTGCTGGCACATCACAGAATTAATGCTTTCTGGAGCACCTTTGCACCCAAGGACAATTCAGCATTACTAAGTTAACTCATGGAGCCTGATCCTTGAGCTGGTATGCCTGAAGAGGTAACTGCTCTTACACATTCACAGCTACACACAGATCAGCACGGGGCCAGCAAGACTTTCTGAGCTTTGACTCAACACAGGCCAGCCAGATCTCATCTGGCTTTCCAGGGAAATATACAAGTCTACCTGCACGGTGCTCTGGGCTCCAGAAGGGTCTCTTCACTCAGTCACTCCCCTCTCACTTCCCCTGGGATGCACAGCTGGCTGTGCACAGCAGCACGAGTGCACCCACAGTGCCATCACCAGGATCATGCCTTTTCCTTACAGCCATCCTGTACGCAGAGGTGTGGACAGGGGCTGGAGTGGGGAACAGTGAACAGTCTCATTTTTTCCCTGAATTTGTACTGCTGAGGAGAAGCCTCTACATTTAAAAGAGGTATGTCCCAAGAAAGACACGTGGTTTAGATTTTTAGCAGGTAGTAGGTATGTGGTTTTTAACCTATTTTAGACATGTCAACAGAACACGGTTGCACATGATCACTTCAAGAAATGCTTTCTCTTTTCCCCCCGATATTAAACATACTCCTTTTTTTTTTTCTAAAAAGGATAGCTAATGACATAACCCAGGAGTCTACAGTCTTTAATGTTTCATGGCAGATACACACCATCGTGTTACCTTGCAGACCTAATGGAGATTCTATTTCATAGAAGGCCATTACAAATGTACAAGTATCTGCATGAGAAAGTGAGTTCAATCAGCTTTGAAAAGCTGTTTCATAAACAGCCAAATACAAGCACCAAGACAGTAGAAACAGACCCAATAATTAAGTCTCAGCAGTAAGTAACTCATAAAATAGAACCTAAAAGACCTCATTAGTCCAAGACATTGTTTAAAATTAATATATTACTTTCGTTATTTGAAACTCACCTTCTGAGCCAAGTCCTGAGGAATCCCCAATTGCTATGCACCCTGTTCTATGCTCCCCATCTCCTTTTTGGACAGTTCTCTGCAAATGCATGATCTTTCATGCTGCAAACAGTGTACACTAAAAGAACCAAGTGTAAAAGGGGAAGATACACAGAAGTCCCCACACCGCTCAGCCAGCATACGTGCCTCATCCTGCTGCTCTGACCTCAAACCTGCCAATCAACAGCCAGCATCCATCTGCCCAAAATACAGAGTGGGATAAGAAAAGCAAGAAAAAATTTCAAATCAATATTTGTACTGCTGAATTGTATATTAGCATCTGTCTATGATCATTCTTTACTGGGTTAGAAAAATCTACCTTTCATAGGATTCACTAGAAGAGAAAAAAGTAGTGTCATCCTACCAGGCTGCAATTTCCACCAACAAACATGACAAAAAAAGTGTAAGATCACAAAAAAAAAATCTCAGAAGGAGGTTTGTTTATACAAACAGTTGAATGCCTCCTTAAATTTGGTCAGTTAAATACACCAACATAGTCCTCTGTTTCCAGCCTTAGCATTTAAAACAGATCCCTTTACAGCTAAGCACATGAAGGGCAGGAAGTAGGTATTTATTAAAAGGGAGCAGTTGTTGAAATTTCACTCCACAAAAAAATCTATCTTTTTCTGTGTGTTACAGAATGCTGTCATCTATTGCTGTCAGAAAGGTTTCCAGTTAATTCTGGATCATTACAATCCCTAATTTCAGTGGCATGCACAGATCCCATATGATATACATACACAAAATAATAACATCACTGCCTTTACATTCGGTTCCTAAAATACTTCCAATATGTTTGAATGTAAAGATTATTATTTTAAGTGACAGCTATGATACTGTTACTTTACCTGGACACTGAACGGAAAGCAACAGCAAAAGACTTAACTGGGTTTCACAGCTGATACATCCTGAATTAGGAATACTGGTTTTTCTATTCCACACTGTGACTGACATGGACTGTGACCAGAAGTGAATCACCTATGACAGCCAGTGCAAATTTATACAGTCAAAGGATTCTGAAGAAGATCTCTCTACAGTACTATCAAAACTATGTGAAGCTCATTCTAGTCATCATGGATGTGACCAGGCTGTACAATCATATTTCACGCCAGGATGGCACTGAAGTCTGCCTGAAGCCCTTTCAAGGAAAGGGAGTCAGCATTCAGCCGAAAGACACTGCCAAAGTTAATTAGTTTACCCTCACCATCTGTATCTTTACCCAAAACCCTGCTAATTATGCACGAAGATCACATGACAGTATTTTGAAAGAAGGCAACCCACCTTCAGCCCCATTCTTCCAAACTCACTCAGATAATCCCCTGACACTGCTGAACTTATTCCGGTTGCATCTTCTACACCTCCCTTCTCAGTAAGTTCTGTAAGGTCTCATAGCCTCTCTTTTGCTCTCTCTCCTGCATAACCACATATCTTTTCAAAAGGAAAAGTCTACAAATAAACCCACAAATAGTCTCTCAATGATATAGCTGCTGTATTATAGGAAAAAAAAATTACTTCAGTTGGAAAATGTTTGTTTACTTATCACACCTGCAAGATCATTACTGCCACAAGATTAAAGAAAATCTTGCCATAAGTTTTCATGGATAATATTCTATTTTTTTTTAAATGCTGAAAAGACAACACAGTGAGAAAAGGCAACAGAGGCAGGGGAACCCAAAATGCTAAAAGTCTTTCCAAAAGTAGACACAAGAGCAGATGTCATACTTTAACACATTTACGTAGGGCTTTAAAAAAAAGCTCAGCGTTAGCAACACAATGGTGCGACAGCAGCCTCCTTCAGCCTAAGGTGAAGCAAATGATAAGGTACAGTCATTCAATCTGATATCCTGACACAATAAAAAGATCCTGGCATGTGTCCTGGAAGTGTTCCTTCCAGACACGGGCAAAAAAACCCTTACTTCAACAAATAACTACTTCATACATTCTTCTGAAAATAGTGTTAAAAAAATGACATCCCAACCCTAATCTCCTAGACACGTATTTCCTAGGTGCACTTCATATGCATGGTCCGTCTGCAAAACAAATTGCAGCTTTTATTAATACAACTGTCCAAAACAAGTTCCAGGTCTACAATGCAGGCTCTTCCAGGGTGAGCAGAATATTGGAAAGAGAGGTTTCTAACGGTTCAGGGAAGGTGGCCAGATGACAGTTTCCGGATCCTTTTTTTTTTTACAAACACACTGGAGGTGGTGGAAACTCACAGCTCTACCAGCTGGCCATGAACTGAGACACCAGCAGGTCCTAGTCCCTCCTCTCACACGAATGCAGCTGAGAGTAGGTGGATGATGGAGTTTAATCAAAGTGCAATAAGAAGCAGAGTAAAGTGGGATGAAATGACAGCCTGAACTATTAAATTTTTACATTTCAGTTTCTCCAAAGTACTCTACAGTGTCACATAACAAAACTATGATTCATCCTAAGGACTCATATCCTTTATTAGTGTGCTTTCTTGACAGAGCCTGCAAGAACAATTCTAAGCATGAAGAAAGATAAAAATGTACAGATACAAAGCAAAGCGGGGAAAGAAAACCAGGAATGTGAGAGTTTAAAAAGAAGAATATTGAGAGAGACCTTTTTACCGACATTTTTACTTGTAGAGGCTGATAACACTGCCTGGTGTACAAAGGCTTGTGCCTATCCTCTGTATTACTAATGTGCAAAAGAATTCACTTACTGGAGAGAGAGAGAGAAAAAAAACATAAAATAGTAGAGGAAAAAAATTAAAGTAGAAGAAAGAAACCTTAAGAAGAAAATACTTAAATTACAATCATCAAAGTACACATATATCTGACTGGCAGTATCACTTACAAAAATAAGGCTATGGTCATATTTTAAGGAACATAAACTTGTGTCTCAGTTTCTTGAGAGCTAAATTTTACATAGATTGTGTCACCAAACCTCCAGCTTCTTTTGCCTCTCAAATTCCAAACAGTTTTAGTTTTTCTCCCTCACAGAAGTGGCTAAATGCACCATCCCTCATCATAAATAATTACAACTATAAAACATTTGTCTTCTATACAAAACAGTATTTCAGAGTGAACCTTCACAAGGTATGATTTTTATAGCTTTACAAATGTGTACAGGACCATACAACAAGAAGTTACAAGATACCCCATGCAGGAAAGTATGCAATTTAGAAGGAAAAATGGCAACTAAAAATAATAAATAAGCCAATTGGATGGATGAGCTTCTGAGAATCTTGCCATGGCAGTTCAAAAACACAATCATGTAGCTCACTCTCTATAACCCCCGTACCAGAGTCTATAGAAAGTAAGAGGTGAACAGCTCTGTCTTTCCATCAAAGAGTCCAGCTGGCCAGCTTATGCCGCTGGCTAAAATGGGTCTGAGCTGGGAATGCTGTTTGACATCAGAGGTAATTAGATTTACTGGTCAGCTGCTACACAAAGGCTGCTCACCCTGGCCAGACACACACTCGTCCCGCTTCCCCAGCATAAGCCCTGCCACTCCAGAGCCTACAGAAAGTGGTTCAGGAACAAACTGTCCTCACTTATGGAAAAGGTTATCTGCTAATTTGACTTTCTAAGCTTGCTCAGCAAGGGGTCAGACAAGAAGCAGTGCCAAGGAGGGAGTAGGAACATACAGGTCCGATACCTAGCAGTAACCAGGCTTATCCTACTGCCAAACTGCATATTGAGGCCAATTCTACACTGGAGTGACATAGGCATACACCTCTGGCTGCCTTCAACGAGGAGGACAAAATCTGTTCAGCTAACAGAGAGCTGTGTTCAACTGTTAAATAAAAAGGTGGCAAAATCCTTAAACTGACACAAGTATGTAATACTGGGCTTTGCCTCACCTGATTTCTACTCTATAAAGTATGTAAACCAACTCAAATTCATAACTCACTTTATAATTCACATACAGACAATATTTAGCTGTAGTTAGTTAGCATCAAACCAATGATTAAATTCCAACCTTGAGAGGAAAGAAAGAGGTTTGCTTTCATTTCATCACTGACAGGAGCAAGACCAAAAACTCAGTCCAATTGTTGATGGCACTCCTGTGAGTTTTCTGCTTCCAGACAGAATATTTGCATAAAGTAGAACTTCAAAATACAAACTGCAGATGTTTCTTATTTCATGTTTGGCACACAGACTACAACTATTACCTCATGCCTGCTATGCTGGCTTGCCTCTTTGTTTTTGGACTCAATGCACTATTCACCCCATGGAAACACAAAATGATACTCCTAGTTTCCATTCACTTCCATACAGCAACTGCAGAGGAGAAGGCTACCTTTTAAACTTGGAAAGTTTATCAACTGCAGTATGAACAGGAGAATGTCTAGGAAAATAAACACATTAAGTTATGCTTAAAGTTAATATAAACTTTGAACAGTAAGCCCTCAGGACATGGAGTCAGTTCTTAGGATCTGTTAAAAAAGCTGTGTGCTTGTAGTTGATCAGCTGAATCCTCCCATCAAAAAAAAAATGTAATGATCACAGGCTATCATCTGTTTCACCCCTTCTTACAGCTTAGCTTTATTGGTATTCAAAACCAGGTAAGTTGGTCTCCAAGATGTTCGTCATTCTAATATTTTTCTTATAGAATTACCTTTGTCCTCTCTCTCACTTTGTTTAAAGGCTTAATTCAATCTCCTCTGTGCGTGGGGAGTAAACCTAATTGCTAAAATGAGTCAAAAAATACTGGTTTTAAGCAGCTCCCACACTTTGCAAAGTAGAACATATAAGAATCTAGCAGTCTTATTTTAAAAAAGAAAAGTGCATCATTTCTCTCCTCTTTGTAGTCAAATATCAGTTCTGAAGATATCCTTGACACTAAAATAAATGGAGAAGACAGAGACTCTGCCAAAATAAAATTTCACTGAAATAGTTTGCCCAAGTATGAAAAATGAAGGAAAAAATCCTAGCACTGTTAAAGAGGTCTAATTAACACAACAGGACCTACTTTAATGTGCCAGTATCAGAAAACTGACCCTCCAGGCTATAGTTTTAGTACATGCTATAACAGAAGTATGCACAGAGTAACAGAACTATGCGAGGGAGTTCCCACATTGCTACATTTCAGGGGAAAGGATTAAATTCTGTCTTCATGTAAGACACTAGGAGATTTTTCTTACAAGGCTTCAGTGCTCACGTCACAGAGCACAACTTCTCCCCACACTTAGCTTTACAGCTTCCTCTCACACCTAGGAAGGACAATACCCTGGAAACTGAAAAGTAGTAGGTAAAAAAAAAAAAAATCCTTCACACAATGCACCATCAACTTTACTCAGGATACTTTTAGTCAAAAGCACTTCTTGTGTTTCTGTCTTCACAACTACAATCACTTTTGATGTAAAGCTTTACATTACAATAATTCTACCAACCACACAAAAGCCTTTGTTTAATCAGTTTGGTATTTCAGATGATCAAGAGAACAGAAAGGAGTTAAGACTGCAACTATTAGCTTTGGTTTTGCTAAGTAGCAAAAATGATGATGTTTTGAGCAATGGTATTTCCCATGTCTTTTTGTGCTTTTAGTTAGGTCACTATACTTCATACTTTGTTTTCCTATTACCCACAGAACCATCATGTCTTTGATCAGTGTTAGCCACTGAACTTTTATACAAAGCACTAATTCTCAACTATAACAATGCCTCCAAAGGCATTGAGAATTGCCAAAAGGTATAAACAGCTTCACTGAAGGCAGGCATTTAGGAAAGAAGTCACCATAAGAAAGACAGACTTTAAAAAAAAAAAAAAAGGTTAATGTGTTTTGAAATGTTCAAAAAAGTTGCAGCTTTCCACACCATCTGGAAACTATGCTATGAAAGGAGTAAAACAAACATTAAAAACATAAGGATACCTTATAAGGAATCTCAGATTTGACTCCAGGATCACTGAAGAATGTTTCTTGTCTGAATACCACACCACTGATCTCCAGTGTATCGGAAAGGTGAATGCATCTTTTTCTTCTTTACTAGTACTTGCTAAACCTACTTCAGGTATTTTAAGAATTAAAGAGGCAGTTATGACTTTTACTTGACACTACTTGCATTGCCCTTCCTCAGCAAGGCTGAGAGAATGTCCTACCATCTCCTCAGTCATTATCCATTATTCTGGACTTGCTTAAACCTGTGAGTCCACTAATTGGTGGAAGTTACACTGTCCAATGGAATTAATGTCACTTTTTCCTGATCCTCACTTAAGCTTCCTTGGCCTTCCTGGTAAGTCTGGGGATTAACTATATACTTCCTGATGTCATCTGCAGCAGCAAACCAAGACTGTGCTGGGAGATTTTTCCACTGTCCACCAGCTGATTGAAGAGCTAGTCTATTTGACTCTAAATATCCCACAACTGCCAGACATCAGGATAGATGCTTCCTGCAGTGAAACGGACAGATTCCTGTCAGATGCCTGACACCAGGGTCAGGCAACTGTAGATCCATCCTTCAGTACTTAACTTCAGTATTTTCCTGGTCCAGCTTCCCCAGTTAGTTTGCTGTAAGGTGGAGCAAGTACTAGAGTGGGCACATGGGAGGCATAGGAGAGGAGGTACACAGAAAGGTGGGAGCAACTCCCACTAGACTACCTTAACTGCAAAATTAAATCATGCCCTGCAATCCACCCACATACACCCCTTCAGGCAAAACAAGGATATTTTCCCACATTTCAAATACTATCACACTTTTAAAGAAAAAAGAATAAAAAATTCTCAAAACTCAGCCTCTTTTTTTTTTTGTGTTACTGACTCCTTTTACAGACGGGCCTTTCAAATTTCAAAAAAAAGCAGAGATCCCTGGGGAATAAGGAACAGAAAGATGCAGTGTCATTTACGGCACAGCCAGCTGTAGAGAAATAGGTCACTTGAGTGTGGCTGTGCAATCAATAGGATGTTCACACTCAGGCAACCGAGCCAGATGCTGTGGAGCACAGTGCCCAGGGAAAGCTAGCATCCTCAGGGGCAATTCCACAGGGGCAGCAGTTTCTGGGAATATGAAAGATGATGTGTCAGGACTAACACACTTGCGAGCATATTACATGACTTATTCTCTACTGCATGTTCTCCTCCTCTTCTCCAGCTGTCCACCTCTGGGCCTCTGAAGCTGACTTGCAGTGTCCCATGGCACATTTAGTGTCTCCTCAACTTGCTCCAGACAGCAAGAAACTTCATGGAGGAGCCTAAGGCAGGAGCCAGAACCTTACTATACTTCAGCACACCTTTCCTCAGTGTTGGCAGAAATAAACTTTGGGACACTGTATTCAGTATTATTCCAGAGAAGAAATACCAAAACATAATGGTTTCCTTCTGAAGCAGTTTTATGGGGTGCAGCTGCCCAGACGCTGGTGGGGGCTGCAGGAAGGCCTGCGTAAGAAGTGTCCGGGGCTGCCGGGCAATGGACACAGCTGGCTCCAGACAGCTCCAACGCGGTCACAGCAGGGTTCAGCTGAGCCCCGCTGCCACGATGGCAGCGCCTCAGGGAAAGCATTCGTTCAGAAAGAGCAAAACACTGCCTGTGAGCAGTGAGTGAGGGAGAACAAGAGTGCAAGAGCAGGAGCAGAGGTACCCTGTAAGGCCCCAGAGAGACCAGGCTGGAGCTGGGCAACAGCACAAGGAAGGAGCGTGAAGAGGAGTCGACAAGGCCTGACACCACGGCCAAGTCTGCTGTGCTTGTGACAGTAGCTGGCAAGCAATCTCTCTGTCTTCATCTCAACACGAGCTTTTCCATCCCATTTTCTTTCCTGTCTCACTGAGGATTGGGAGCAGCAAGCAGCTGAGCAGTCAGCCAAGGCTAACCCGTGGCAAAAGCAAGTAAGAAAGCCACTTTTTGAATCATGGTGAACACGCCTGAATGCGTTTTAAAGCTAATCACAGCCACAATGAGACTGTTTCATTGTCAGTGTACAATTCTAAGACACACTTGGCCATCCAAGAGATTACTGACAACTACAACCAAGTCAGCACTTTTTCAGCCAAAACCCACCAGCACAGGAAATGACAATTAGTGTAACTCTCTAACTTAAACCACAGGCAAGTTGTGTGATAAAAAGAAGCATTCAAAGCATACAGAAGACAGAGCAGTTGATATTGAACAAGAATAGTATTAACTCTCTTCTCCTTACCTAATTTGTCTACAACAAACAAGCTTTGCATTCAACAATGGTAGATGATCACCTCTGGCTACAATCTCAAGTCACGCAACTTAGGAGGCTTTCAGCTATTCTTACCACCATGCACTGTATTTTGAAACACATGGGTTCTTTAACAGGTATTAAAGGCCTGGCTAAAATCTTAGCATAAATAATTTTGCACTGTAAGAATCAGTATTTGGTTGACATAAATTCTTGACATTATTTGGAGAATCTACAGGTGCTATTTTCCTACCAGCACTTCCTTCACCACCTCCCCCTAGGGCAGACAGAATGGCTCAGGCTGCTTTTTACTACATATTTATTCTGTAAAAATCCTTAAAACAAATGCATTCTTCTCAAAATTATTCAAGTAATAACTACTTCCTCTAATTAAAATTTTAAAAGCACAGAATTACTGCGACCACAAGTCTATATTCAGTCAGTTAATGTGTAACATACAGGAGATCAGAACAACTGGTAACCTCCAAATCCAACACTATAATACACCCTTACATCTATCATTCTTCTCTTGCCAAGAAGTTAAGACGTAAGTGTTCTGCACTTGTTAAAAGAGTGGATGCTATATCCATAAAAGTGAGTTGCCTGGAGGGAGGAAAAAAAAAAAAAGGCGTTGTTTTTGAAGGGAAGTAAGCAGCTCCTGTTCACCATCACTCAAATACAGAATGTCATTTGACCCCGTAGTGATCTGTGAAAGACAGCAGAGGCCGTTCTACCAGCCAGCCTTGCAGCTGGAACGTTACATTTTTAAGTTGGGGTGAACAATCTTTATAATGCACCACATACAAACACATTTATACACTTATAACTGGTAACCAATTTGAAATCTACGCTTGGACTAAGTCACCACTTATTGCCTTGCCTAGCCTGTAAAGATAAACCTGACTTTTCAAGATACTCTGAAAGCTGTACCATCCCTGGCTGCACATCTGTAATAGCAACCCAAGAAAACTGGTTACAGAAACAAAACCACTGGATTTGTCTCTTCCTCCACCTCAAAAGACAAAAACGAGTGTCATCAGCCCCTTCCTCCCTACCCTGACTGAGTTAGGAAGTTGCATGTGAAGTCCATGTGTACTCCAAGGAGGCAGTGCCTCACACAGGCCTTACAATGTGTTGGGACCTTATTGCTGCTGACACTTTGCTTGTGACATCATTAAATAGTCTTTCAGACCCACGTGTGTCACGCTGCCAGTGAGGCTCAGGTACAAGGAACACAGGACAAATCACACTGCCATGGCTCCACGAGCAGAGGGTGCAAGCTACTATTTTTAGAGAGTGTCAATAAAATCCTTTTGACGTCCAATATTACCAATAGGCAATACTGAACAGTGGAAAGAAGCTTGAGTAGAGGTGGCACAGTTTACTAAAAGTAATAAATATATGTTATTTCAAAGAGTGCTTGTTTCACTTTCCACAAGGATCTGTTGGACACACATGGCCTAACTGAATGACTGCATACCCCGGAGGAACAACACATCTAGATGAACACTTTCATAATCTTAGAAGAGTTATTAACCAAGTGTGTATTTCAAAGGCTGGTCTAGATAAATAAGCACAGGCATTAAAATGCTGTATGCCCTTCACTGCAGTTGAATTCCTACAGCACTTGGGCAATCACTGTCTTTATAGAGGTACAAACTATGCTGCAAGGGTTTCATAAACAGTCACGTGTACAAGAAGACTGAAAGGCTTAAGTCAATCATATACATTTCAAAAACAGCAATTTAACTTTTCAAAACAGGCATTGAGACTGTAAGGAGCTGAAATTATTTTGCATGGGCAGCAAACTTCATCATTAAATTCACTGATTACAGAAAAAGCAACTAAAAAAATCTCAGCAGGATGCAAACAAGACAGCAATTTTTTTTTTCAGAGAAGGCACTCTTATTGAACCAAAAAGCATGTACCATTTGAAAACGAGAAGAAAGAATAAAACTGAAGGTCACAAATTAAATATGCTCCAGAAGTGTCCTTGCCTGTTACATTTTAAGACAAACAGAATTAATTTGCATCTATTTCTAAAAAACTGGTAATTCTCCTGTGTAAATAGAATAGCTCAGTGAGCACCTAGCTTTGTAAGGGAATAATATGATTTTCAATGATTTTTAAAATTAAGACTTTTAAATACCTATATCCATAGACAGCTAAAGTACAATTACCAAAATAGAATGCTTTTCAGTATAAAAAATATGGTTTACCAAGAGTAATCAAGTCATTAACTGTTATATTCCCACACCAGTTAGAATCTACAGCAAGTAGCTGTCATTAAACATATCTTGACAGAAGGAAAGTTCCTTCAGCTTAAGAACTAAGTGCTTAAATTCCTGCTTCCTAGTAGAACACTACTGTTCTGCTACAAAATATTTTTCCCATGAATAGCTTCCTTAAAAAAAAATAAAACCATCTAACATGGCAGTAAGAATAGCACAGGATCTTAGTAGCTGTCATACCTTCAATAAAAATACCTGTATGGACCTAATTAACTTCCACATCTTCAGACAGATTACAAACCTTACGAAACAGCTCAACTGTTTCCCAGTAGGACAGATGAAGGAGGGCACTCCTCTGTTGGAAATTATAATGCACACATCATCCCTCAAGGTTAAACCTCTATCTACTTGCTTTCTAATTAACCACCACTTTCTGTTAGTTGATCTTATCTCAAATTATATCTTTTTTCTATCAGTTTTGTTACCTTACACTTCTACTGCTTACAGAGAAACATATATTTAAATACTCAGGGTTAATACAAGTCCAAAAGAAAAGAAGGGATGGGGGGAGGAACTAGAAGCAATATACAAAATTTGTTCCTGAGCCGTAAAGACAATTCTGACAAACAAGCAAAGCAAAACATTAATCCAGGAACTCACTGGAATTGCTGATAAATTCAACACAGTACTAAAACACTTTATTTTACCCAAACAAAAGGGAAAACAATGTATCAAATGTCACAATCAAAAGTTTTCTGAAACAAGTGAAAAATGAACACCAACAACCTTTGTAATGGTCTGAGGTTAGTGTCACAGTACGATGATATAACCTTTTAATACTCCTGTCCCAAAAACAAATAATCAAGAACTGAAACACCCTAAATTCCTGCAGTTTCCATCAAATTAACTGAAATCTCCACACCTATTGTTCAGAATACCCACTACCTCTGCAAGCTGTAGCACAAAGATAATGTAACTCCATTCTTTTGCAGGAAGCACTAAATAATTTTAAAAAATGCTTCATCAAGGCAAACGTTTTATACATAGAAATTCACAACTTAATCACAGTCCAGAAAAAAAAAGAACAATGTCTTCTTTCACCTTATAGGGATGAACATTAGCCTGCTTGTAGAGATTCAGGCAGCTGCTGAAAATGTCTTAGCAGCTCTTGTATTTGCAAGAAAAACCCTGTCAGTCGAAAGCAAAACAATCTCGCCATTTAAGTATGCCAGCTAACTGTATACACATTATACAGTCATCTTTTGCAAACCCAAAATTAAAACATAAATCCGAATTGCTAAAGGAGAAAAATTACTCCAATAGCACTACTTTGCATTTGCAATGGCAGAGCCAAACCACAGACCTCCACTTGTGATCAATTGCTTCAATAAATCAAAACATGACAAAATATTTGCAGAAGCCCCGCCAGAGTAAGACAGGTGATACAGTCGGTAGTATTTTCAAATCCTAAAAAGGGCATCCTAAAGAGACGGTACCTTGCCTTACCTGCCCAAAAGCAATGCTCACACGGCTCTGCAGCCAATTCAACAGTTTTGCTCTGCCAGTTTGACAGCCTTGACGGGGGAAGTCAGCCTATCGCTTGCACAGAGGTGTTTGCCCTGGAACAACCTAACTCCAAGCATTAACATTTCAACGCATCCCTGCCAGCCTGCAGGAACTAGGCTCTAATTAATCCAGACACAGAAAAGTGGTGGAGGAAAAAAAAAAGGGGGGGGGGGGAAAGGACTCGACCCATTTGTTCCGGTCTAAATTTAAAATGAAAAACCATCAAGAGCAGCACGCTTACAGCCTTTGCTTAAGGGTATAGTAACATAAATCCGGGATGGAAGAGAAAGCCCAAAACAAGGAAACGGATTATGTAGGTTAAGCTCAGCTTTTGTCATCCGCTGCAAGGTCCAGCTAAGGAAACGCTGAGCCCCCGGCTGGGGCCGATTCGGCGCCGGCGGCACCGGGCCGGCCCCCGCGCCCCCTCCGGGCGCCACGTCCCCCTCCGGGCGCGGGCAAGGGGCCGCGCCGCTTCCCGTGCGCGGTGGGGACGGAGCCGCTTCCTCC